>JAJOOO010004722.1:0-15476 GCA_029582685.1 Solanum piurae | reverse complement strand
TTACTTAATACCATGTCTTCTCCTCGTTGCTTGTTATTCCATGTTTAAAATTCTCCAGTTGATTTTAGATGTATTGAATTAGCTTGCGAGATTTGGGGGAGACAAGAGACAGAAAGTATGAAGACATGTTGTATTTATTGTATTATCATGAATACTATTGATACAATTTATTTGTATCATTGAATACAATTATATAAACTTATACAGTGGGAAAAATACAAATCATCATCATACAAAATACAAATACAATTGTCAGTTTATAATTAATATTGGATACAAATAGTTAGAAAAAAATATCCCTCACCTATATTTCACAGAGATGATGAATAGATGTTGTATTTGTTGTATCAAGTTGTAAATCAATTGTACGAATCGATACAAAATATATATTTGAACATTGTTTGTGAGAGAGAGCAGAGTGGGAGGAGAAAGGTGAGTGAGAGATAGGGGAGAAAAAATTGCTATAAAACAATAACTATAGCTACGAATTACAATTCTCGTAAATTATAACCAAACTTTTATTTCTTTGACCAAAGCTTTAGCAATTATTTTCTTGGAAAGTGGAGGGAGAAAGGGAAAATTACTGTAAAGAATTTTGACTTTATAAGGTTAGCTTAACATGGCAAACAACAAGCGAATATATTAGAAGTCAAATCTAGAGAGAAGTCTCTTGAATTATGTCAGTTGTTATAATTAATTATCACTATACTACAAAAGAATTTAGTGTTTACAAAGTCAATGAATTGCATTAATTATACAAATTCTTACTAGTAAAAAATATGAAAGGAAAATAAGGAGTATATATCTCATAAATCTAATTAGATATAGTAACTTAATTGCATTGTTCAAAAGTCCACTTCACAGGGTTCGTTTGGTAGACTGTATTAGCAGAAATAATGCATGTATTAGCTTTGTCTATTAATAGTATCTTATTTTATACACTTTTTCAACCTATGTATAGTTATACACCCTATTGTGTATTGAAGTGTGTATTACTAATACCATCGATTTTTAAGTATTAGTAATGCAACGAATCTAATGTATGCATTAGCATGATTAAAGAGTACTAAATTATCTTTTCCACTATAATTGTGGAGGATATTTTTACGCAATGTATGCAATTTTTAATACACCAAATCAAACAATGCATAAAAATTATCTATGTATAATCAATGCAAACATTACTAATGTACTCTATTTAGCATTATTTTTATATACTCTACCAAACGAGCCATTACATTTATTAATGACAACAAAATCTCACTTTCTCCACAATTAAATTTTTACAACTTAATTAGTTAATTAGTCTTGACATACATTTTGTCACCTATAAAATGGTACTAAACATTGTCTCCTCTTTCATCATTTCTTATAATTCTCCAAGAACCTTGTCAATTCTTCAAATCCCTAGCCATGGAGATTAATACTAAAGCTTTTACTCTTATCCCGATGTCAGTTCTTTTATCGTTCTTTCATCTTTTTTTGGTTTCTTGTCTTAAAACTGTAAATGGCTTCACTCTGGATCTTATCCACCATGATTCTCCTCTCTCACCTTATCACAATCCATCAAACACTCCATTTGATCGCCTTCAAAATGCCTTCTATCGATCATCCTCCCGAGCTTCCTTCTTTAAGAAAAATTCCCATGTTAATTCAATCCAATCGACTATTACTGCAACCGATGGTGAATACCTCATGAAAATCTCAATTGGAACTCCTCCAATAGATGTTTTTGCCTTTGCTGACACTGGAAGTGACTTGACATGGACACAATGTGAGCCTTGTATTGATTGCTTCAAACAATTGGCACCTATTTTCAATCCCAAGAATAGCTCTTCTTATAAAACTATTGGTTGTAACAATGAACTTTGTGATAAAAAAGTAGGGTTTCTCTTATGTAAGAATGATACATGTAATTATAAAGAGATTTATGGTGACAATTCTTATACCATAGGTGATCTTTCTAGTGAAACTTTCACATTTGCTTCTACTTGTGGTGAAAATGTCTCAATTCCTAACATTGCCTTTGGTTGTGGACATGCCAATAGGGGCACTTTCACTAATGCCACTTCTGGCATCATTGGCTTAGGTGGTGGCAAGACCTCAATTGTCAACCAAATAAATCAAGAAATCAAAGGAAAATTCTCTTATTGTTTGATCCCATTCGAATCATCATCAACTAATTCCAGCATAACTAGTCACATCAACTTTGGTGACACTGCTATCGTGTCCGGTCCTGACGTCGTTTCAACTCCTTTGATAAGAGTTCAAACCTTCTATACTCTATCTTTGGAAAGTATTAGCATTGGAAATAAGACTTTGCCATTCAAATCTTCTAACTTTAGTTCCATCCCTCCACAAGGTAATATTATCATTGATTCAGGTACAACACTTACGCTTGTCCCTGTTGATTTTTACGCGGATTTGGAGAAAACATTGGTGACTTATATTAATGCTACTAGGAAACAAGATCCATCTAAGTCCTATAACTTATGTTACACGTCTGAGAATGGCACTATCGATGTTCCTAAGATTGTTGTACATTTTACAAATGCGGATTTAGAGTTGCCACAAACAAACACATTTGTACAAGTGGCTGAAGGTTTGGTTTGTTTTACAATGGTGCCTGATGAAGAGGTTTCAATTTTAGGGAACTTGGCACAAATGAATTTCTTAATTGGATTTGATCTTGTGGCAAACAAAGTTTCATTTTTACCTACTGATTGCACTAAACATTAAGGATTTTAGTTGTGGATAGGGGTGACAAGTTATATATGCTTATACATGTAATGAATTTGGCAATTGGCCTGACTTGCTACTATATATTAATCTTTTATTACCCTTTAATTTGAGAATTATATTTATTTCATATGATGCTTAGAGATCTTTTATGTGTTCAATAATGATTTGAAATTGGAATTAGATGCTTAATAGGTCATGTAGTTGCTTTTTCTCAATGAAATGTTTTGACAATATTAGTAGCATGACAGATTCAAAAATTTTAAAGTTGTGGCCTTGTGGGAAGTGGCGGAGCCATCTTATAGTTAGGGGTTCATCTGAATTCTATTCGATGGAAAATTATATTATTTATACATGATTAAAATAATTTTTTAGGTATATATAGTAGATGTCGAACCCCCTTCGGCTACTTTGTGTGTCTATTTTTTTTCCAGATTTTGAACCCCTTTATTGAAAATTCTGGCTCCGCCACTGCTTGTGGGTGCACCAGCAGATGAAATATACAACTTTGAGCACCCACAAATTACCATTGATCAATTACTTGATTTGATTGAAATTTGATGAACAAGAAAATTTGAAGTTGAAATTTTAAAAGTATTTGATTTTGTATATACACATGAATTTCATTCAAGAAAAATTTGAAGTCATTTAAATAAAAATTCGTTATTTCACCTGAAATATTTAACATTGGACAAAATTTTGTAACTAAACAATTTTTTTTTTATGTTAAGTCCATTAAGCTACAAAATATAAGAAAATTCATTAAGCTATGAATTAGCTCAAAATTATCAATAAATTTCTTAGCGAATTCTATGTTTCTCGTAGTTTCAAATTTGAAGTAACAATAATAAATAGATAAATTTAAAAACTTTTGTTCGATATTCAACTTTTCTTTTTCTAGGGGGCATCAAATTTTATCATTAACCTATCAATGTGAAAAGTCACTTGAATAACTTATTTTTCATACTTTTATTAACAAATTCATTTTCTAAAAAATAATAATTATATTTTAGATAAAATGTTTTTTTGATTGCATATATTTTCCACTTTACAAAAGAGCGACACAATTTCTAATCAATTTGCATAGAGAATGCCTTTGCTTTCACCTCCTCTCCCAATCCCAATTCTCCATAGCTCTACACACCATTATAGCACTATTCGTCTTGTTAATCTCCAAAAGTCTCCATCTTTACACTTCCACAGAAACCTTAAGCTCTATATCGGAGCTTCTGCAGTTCCCCTTCACCGGAGCTCGGCGAATTTTCCGGCGTCCGGTGAAGTTCTTTGTCGAATTGCTGCTTCTGCTGTTCTTTTTCTTAGTTTGGGTTCGACCCTTTTCGCCTTTAGGGCTGTTGCTTCAACCCATGTTCCTCCTTCAGACCCTTGTGTAACTCAGCTTCAGGAACAAGAATCTCAAGGTAATACTTTTTCTGAAAATTCCAAATTATTAAAATGTTTGACATTTCTATACATTTTCATGAATTTAAATTCATTGAACTATTTAAATTTTAAACTATGATGTGATATTTGTGTCAAACTGATTTCGCAACTATTACTTTACTTAGTAGTACTCTATGATGGTTCAATTTGTTTGTCTGATTTTGACTTTGGCATAGTATTTAAGAAAGAAAAGAAAGACTTTTTAATCATGTGGTACTAAACATAGATACGTTGAATGTACCAAAATGTCTTCTAAAATTCGTGGTCATAAGCATGTCAGGTGAAATGTTGAAATTAAAGAGTTGCCGAAAAAGGAAGAGGCATTGTTTTTTGAGATAGACTGAAAAGGGAAGTAAGATAAATAAATTGAAACGGAGTGAGTAGTATTTTATTTCGATATCGGTATGTTTATGTAAGTTAGATGTATGTCAAACTAACATCTTGAATTGTGTATCTAGACGAATGTGGTGTCATTTAGTATGGAAAGGAATGAATTATTTCCTCTCAAAAAAACAGAGCAAATGAATTGTAGGTGAAACTCAGCAGTGGATTGAGAATTGTTTTCCAGAATGTAGGTCGTATAGAATACTAATTTGTGAAAATGCAAGTACCTTGTCGAAGGTTTACCACAGAGAGAAAGAGAGTTTATCCAGTCAAATGTTGTGTCATATAGCACGGAAAGAAAGTAGTAATTTTCTCCTAGAACATATAGAGCAAATGAACTGCAGGTGAAACGCAACAGTGGATTGTCTGAGAATGTAGGTTGTATAGACTATGCTGTGAAACTGTAAGTACCTTGTGTCCTTGTCGAAGGTTTTCCAAAGAGATTATCACTTTATTAAAAAGAATAAAAAGGTTTGCCCGAGAGAGTGAGAAGAGAGGGGGGAGGGAGAGAAGTGGCACCACTAGAGCTATACAAAGATCGTATTAGCTTAGTTATTTGGGTTAATTATGGCAACTGAGTTAGAAAAATATTAAGCTCTACATGTTAGCCGATGTTGCAATTTTGTCATAGTTATGGAGAAAGTAGTCTAGACCTAATTGCAAAAGTGGGTACTATTTGTTTCTTCTTTGTTTACTCTTAGAAGCTAGTTCAAGGGCGCCACCCTTATCACCTCGAGCATAGGCAACCTAGAAAAGATAGAAACTCATATACTGGCATTTGGCAACAGTTGTTCTGTTCTTCCTTCTCTAGTCAGCTTAATATTAGTAAAGAAGGATGTTCATGTGTTTAAGAGTTGGACTACTATCACGTCAAACCATCCAAGTCAAACCATGATGTTTAGTGTGAAACATATGAATTATCATTGTTGTTCTTGTTTGTTGCATTTAATGTTTTTCTTCTTAGTGTTATTGAGTGTTGCACTCATTTTGCTATTGGCGTTTGATAGTATTGATATATAAATGTCTTGTTGTTTATGATCTATCAGAGTTTCTTCTTCTTCTTCTTCTCTCTCTCTCTTTATCCTTTTTATTTTCTTATTTTACGTATGGTGCTTTGAACTTTGGATTACACAGGCACTGGAGTTGGAAAATCAGAAAATGTGGAGGATATCGATAATGAAGAACTTCAAGCAGCATTTGAGAAATGGAAGTCTAAGACATATGCTTTGACTGTACCTTTAAGAGTTGTTTCTCTTAGTAACTCTTTTCCTCCTGTATGGCTCAAGGTTTGCTACCCTGCTCGATATCTCACTTTTTTACTTTCAAGGATGTGATCATTTCAGACGTTGTGTGGTGTTAAGGTTGTATTATAAGTTGTAATATAGGATCAAAGAGAAATTATGATGTTACGTTTTTCTTCTCTTGCTATACTATTGACCCCTCCTTTAGCCAATGAATTTTTCTGTTGGAGATACCAGTATTTTGTGTGCCACTACTGTAGATTTTTGTCTCAAATTTATTGTACAATTAAATGCTGCTCCTCGACTCTAGTTGCACGGAAATGAGTTATTCCGGTGGAGAAAAAAGTAAGAACTTAGTGACTCCCAAGGTTGCAAGTTACACGAGAAATACTGTAATAGTTGGTTTAATTGCAGCATAGGAAATCTGAGAGTAGTAGTAAATGGGGCAGAAGTCTAGGATGTGAGTTTGTTTGCAGACCACCAAATTAAAAGGAATGGAAGAAAAACAAGAGGAAAAATCAATATCAACATTATTTTGTTTTCATATTGATGTGCACATTGGATAATATAGGTTACTGATCTATAAATAAGTTCTAGTTTGGATAATAAGAACTTTTTGAACAAAAAGGAATTATTTGATTGTGGTTTGAAATAAATCTCTTCTACAGAACAGTGCAGGACTAATCTGCTCGAAAAACGAAAAACAATAGAAAAGCTACTGTAGTAATGATGTCCTCATTGCTACCTCGACCCAACAATACTAGGAGCTTTCAAAAATGTATGCTCGCCGATGCTTTAAGAAGCATTTATCATTTAGATCGTGGTTATGTACTTTCAATCTTCTTTTGTTTGATATTGTATCTGGTTAACTAAAGAATGAAATCCAAGTTACAGTACTTTTGAGGTACTTCGCCAATGTGGATTGCTATAGTTTGAAAATGATCCTGAGTTCTAACTTTAGGATATTTCTAGATATCACCTGTTCAAGGTCTCCCTTTGTTCCCTCTAAAACACTTATTTTATGTACACCCGCATGCCCACCTTTGTTAAAACTTAAAAGACAAAACTATAAGTAATTTAGTTTAATTTGTTAACTATGGGATGAGAACTCTGTTCATTGTTACACATTGACAAAAGAAATCATAGTTCACTGGACTTGTGTTATTTAATATGTATTGAACTGATCCAATTGATATGATGACAAAATTGTACGTCTCAAATATAATGGCTGTTTTTACTCATTGATGTGTAGGATTTCTTGCGATCTCAAGGGAAGAGAGTGAAATTACGTTCTGAGTTTCGTCAAAGCCTGCAAGACATCTTTCATGAACTTTGTATACCTTTACAGAAAGGAAAAATTAATCCTAAATCTGCTCTGGCAGCTGATGTTGTCACTCTTGGTGATACATGGCTCAGTCATGCCATTGAGAAGAGGTTAATTGAGCCGATGGACGGTTTAGAAGATCAAGATTGGTTTGACAATTTGAATGAGAAATGGAAGGTAAAACTGTCTTCTTTTTTATTTTATTTTTATTTTTATGAGGAGTGACATTTGCATAATGTGATCTTTCAGGGTGTCGGTAGCATTTCAGGTGTTTTCACCTTTAACTTATTTTTTTCCTTTTATTATCTTCTGAAAAGATAGTCTCATTCTCAGGATTGCCAGATTGCCTTGTTGCAACAAAAATTAACTGTTGAGGCATAAAACTGAACAAGGCTTTGAAATCTTAGCATCGATATCATTGGTGATGCTCTTAAATCAATGGTTGCATAAACATCCGTTCACTTCAATGCTATGCAAATTGTCCATGTTATACTTTAAGTTGAAACCTTCTTAACTATTAGAAATATCTTAGATGAGTTTTACTTTGCATAAAAGCATCTATGTGTCTACTATTATCATGCCAGGCTGTAATATGTGGCAGCAATGTACAATACTGTAGTCACTCTTGTACCTGGAATGATGTAGAAAGAGAGTGCAAGAAATAACACACCTATCACTATTGGAAGGAATGGAACCCTCACTCAACATAGCGGGCCCCGAAACCCAATGCATCATTTTTTAGTTCACAAGGGGGAAGAGTTTTTGCATCACTGCACCCAAGGGTATGACCTAGTAGTCAACAAAGTTGGTTGAGAACCATGAGTCTCAAGTTCAAATCCCTGCAAACATTAGGTGATTTCTTTTCATATGTTTAAGCCTTGGTGGAGAGTTATCCGGTGCCTATGTTAGTGGGAGGTAGCAGGTACCCATTAGAATTAGCCGAGGTGTGTGCAAGCTGGTGCAGACACCGCGGTTATTAAAAAAAAGAGTTGCTGCATCTTGTTGACCATCACCTGATTTCACGCTGGAGGAACTTTGTTTTGAGGCCTTATATATATTTTATTTAGATGATACCTTACATCTGACCAAAACATTACATGCCTGCTGGTAGATTATATATTACTGAACTGTCTCTTTTGTGGAAAAATGAAATGGAACTTGTCTCTTCAATAGTCCTGTATTGGAAGCATTATCTTATTTACTTTCGCATTTATCTTGTGCTCGGATTCCTTTGATAGTTCCCTTTGACTTAAAATAATGCCAGGTATATTTGCGCAGGAGTGATGAAGGGAAACTGGATTCTAGTGGTAGAATATGGGCGGCTCCATATAGGTGGGGAAGCATAGTGATAGCTTACAAGAAAAGTGAATTTCAAAAGCGTAAAATGGCTCCTATAGAGGTAACTTGTCTTTGAATTGAGAGTCACTTTTAAAAGTGGAACCATGAGGCTTGATGCTTTCTTTTGTGCTCATTGCTTGCAATTCTAAATTAATCATATTGTTTCCAGCTGAATTATGCATTAACAGTATTTTCTTCTGCACTCCTTTGAAACTGTTCTTCTGTTCCAGTGACTAAAAGTCTAGTACCAGCTTTACCAAGTCTATTGGCATTAGCTCACTATGCTTTCAGTGAAGCACAAACACCTTTATGAAGGCTTTCCTCTCAACGTCCTACCGAACATGTGCCAGACCCTTACAGTTGAAACTTCTAAATTTGTTTCTTTCTTTTTACCATGGAGGATACATCTCCTTGGCTTGATTCTCACGTAAGCTAATGAGCTTATTATATTACAATAATTTCTGTTATCCTTGTTTTCTACTTTTCTTCTATTTTGTTGTTTCTTTATCCTTTATTTTGTGTGTTATTCTCACTTTTGGGTAGAAATCAATAGGAGCTAATTGAACAAAACATCCATTGGGAAGTACTTCAATGTGTTCTTGACTTTTACTCCATTTTCCTTGTTAGCATCTTGTTCTCTTTCAACATTTCTCGTGCAGTTCTTCAGCATGCAGTTAACTTTTACGCCATTTTCCTTGTTAGAATCTTGTTACCCCTAATTATTGAATGCTATTCCAATGAAAATATGAATATTATTGCACAGTATTACTTTTTCCCCATGACCTACATCATACGGATTATTCATTTGTCTTGGACAAGCTCACGTTGGAAGAGTGTTAAAGTTCACAGATTCCGCGTGTTTTGCTGTTAATGTCATCTTCAAAATGTTGAACTCTGTATCACAGCTGGCTTACAAAGGGTTGTAAACCACCTATGCAGGACTGGGCTGATCTATGGCGACCTGAGCTTGCTGGAAAGATTGCAATGGTTGATTCACCACGAGAGATTGTGGGTGCAGTGTTAAAGTACATGGGAGCATCATACAACACAATAGACTTGTCTGAAGTCGCTGGTGGGAGAGAGGCCGTGCAGCAGAATCTTGCATCACTTGTTAAGCAGGTAAGTTAAGGGAAATCTCTGTAATTGTCTAGGCTGTGCTTATGAAAGGTTAATTATGGGGTATGTTTTCTGTCCTTTGTACTGAAGAATTCAATTTTCTGTGGTTTGTCGTGTCTTGGTGATAAATGTTTCCGACAAATCTTCCACTATAACGAAAGAGTTTTAAGTGTTTCTTTATTTCTACAAAATAAAGAAGAGCAAAAAATCAACAAAATTGTCTGGAAGAGGAGCTGAATCTGCAAGGACACAATATCCAAAGGAAATAACGGGCAGGGATTCGAATTATTGTGTCCAGCAAAAATTTTCTGGTACTGCCTGTGCTTTCCTTGCGGACATAGCACTACTGGACAATTATAAAACTTGTTAATTATGGTGTCTACATATGATGCCATGACTTTCATTGGATACATGTTTGTATACGTTTCAAAATAGCTGGGTACTCTGAGTCATGAACACAGATTATTCAGCTAGTCCTTAACTGATCTTGAACACATAAGTTGTGATTTATGAGTTAAATGTAGTGGTAGAAAGAATTTTAAAGAGAGTTTATAATATGCACAGATATAGGAAATAAATGTGGAATTATTAGTGCAAGCTACACAGCTATACATGAAATGCTTTAGTTAGTCATACATAAGCTCACCAAGTACAATTCTTGTCAATTTTCTTAAATTTCTTTGGTAATTCAGAAGTAATTTCGCTGATATTGCACCAATCTGCTATCGAAAACTTGACAATTAAATATTCCCGTTTTGACCTTTCAAGAGATCTATCCAACTATCAATTACATCTATGTTTCCTTGCTTTTCAGGGTCACGTTCAGTTTTCTTGTATTATCATGTGCTTCTATGTTATGGCTTTCCTCCCCAATATTTAAGGCCTGCAATTGGATTTATAGATTTCAAGGACGAACATGCAAGCATACAATTCATGCTTGTTTGAGTAATAGCAATGAGATTTCCCAAACGATTGCAAGAATATGGAGACCTGCAACATCATATTTCTGATGGTTAAATTGAATACTTGGCTATTAGAAAGAGTTGATTGATTGAGTCCTTGTCTTCTAGTTCTATGTCAAACAGATGTTAGGATTTCAAATGATATCTATGTTGACTGATTTAAAATCCTTTAAAAGTGAATTCATGGATGTTATAATTTTGATGTGAGACCTCTATTTACATGCAAAGTAACATTTATGCACCAAACAAAATTTCCTGGTCACTATTTCTATATCTAAATTTTGTATCTCTCGGCAGGTCCGGCTATTTGATAGTCGCCACTATCTTAAAGCCTTCGGAGTTGGAGATGTATGGGTAGCTGTTGGATGGAGCAATGATGTTATTCCAGCTGCGAAGCGCTTGTCAAATATTGCTGTTATTGTTCCCAAATCTGGTGCAAGTTTGTGGGCTGATTGCTGGGTATGTCCAGAATTATCTCACTCTATGTACATCCTAATGTTTCGTCTAATATTTTTTTAATTTATCTTCCTTTGAATCGATTTTGTTAGCTTTTTTTTTGGTGCACTCTTTAATGTTAGTGTTTGGTTTATACATGTCTGGTTAAGAGTAAAATATCTTTTTGGGGTTGTTTGGTATGAGTGATGGGATAACTTTCCTAGCCAAATGCAAGATAAAATAACCCTGCATTTTATCCCGGGAATTCGGGATTATTATCATTTAGCCTTTCATACCAAACGACCCCTTAAAGTCTAAAGCGTTTGAAATTTTATAAGTAGGTTCCATAAACGCTTCACTAGTGTGAAGTTGAAAAAACAACATAAGTGTATGAAAAACTCTCCTGTTTTGAGAAATTTAGCAGAATCTAGACAGAAGAATAGGATAAAAAAACACGCGTCAGTCACGACAAAACACTTATCTGTTTCTGTCTGAAATTTTTGATTGATGCAAGTCCTTGTTGAAAAGTGATTCAGATACTTGACCAAGTTTTTAGGAGTTTGTTAGTTAGTTTCCTTTATCTTAGCAAGTTTAGATATTGTGGCAGATTAGTAGCTAATTAGTAGTTAGTGGTTTAGTGGACCTAGATTTTAGTATTTTCTGTTTTACAGTAAGCCTATTTATAGGCAGACTTGTTGCTTCCATTATTAATCAGAAACAAAACTTTGCAGTAGCTTTTACTTCTGTTTTTGCTCAGTTTTTTTGTTCACTTTCTCCTTTACTTCCTTTTTTCTTTCCAACAAATCTAGTATCAGAGCAAGGTTCCTTTCTGGAAATTGTGAGGAAAAATGGCAGTAAATGGTATTTCATCATCTTCCCAACAACTCATGCCAATTTTTACTGGTGAAAAGTATGAGTTTTGGAGTATCAAAATGAAAACTTTTTTCAAATCACAAGGAGTTTGGGATTTGGTTGAAGCAAGCTTCGTGGAGCAATCAGACTCTAACGAAGAGACGGAAAAAATTGAAAGAGATAAAAAAGAAGGATGCCAAAGCGCTATTCCTGATTCAACAAGCATTCCATGATACAATTTTTTCAAGAATTGCAGCATCAACTACATCTTTGCAGGCATGGAAGATTTTGAAGAAGAAATTTCAAGGTTCAGCTAAGGTGATTACAGTAAAATTACAGACTTAACCGTTGTGACTTTGAAACTCTTGCTATGAAAAGTAATGAATCTGTTCAAACTTATTTGTCTAGAATTTCTTCTCTTGTTAATCAAATGAAGTCTTATGGTGAAAACATATCTGAAGAAACGGTTGTAGCAAAAGTTTTAAGGAGTCTTACTTCAAAGTTTGAACATATTGTTGTTGCGATTGAGGAATCTCATGACTTATCTGATTATACTTTTGATGAACTAATGAGTTCTTTGCAAGCTCATGAAGAGAGGCTCCTAAGATCACATGAAAAAAATGAAGAAAAGGCATTTCAGGTGAAGGGGGAGTCCATTCATCAGAAAGATAAGCTAGAAAACTTTGCAAATCGTGGAAGAGGTGCTTTTCGAGGAAGAGGCCATGGAAGAGGCCAAGGAAGAAATCGAGATAGAGGAGGATCAAATGAAGAGAAGCAGACTAAGACGTTTCTGTGCAACTACTGTAGAAAATCAGGTCATAAAGAAGCTTATTGTTGGCAAAAACAGAGGGATGAGAATAACCAAGCAAGCTTTGTAGAGGAAAATGATGATGACAGTAAGTTGTTCATGGCCCTTTATTGTGAAAAAGAAACTCCTAACGATTTTTGGTTTTTGGACAGTGGTTGTTCCAATCATATGTCTGGAACAAGATAATTGTTCAAGGAGCTCGATGAGTCAAAAAAATCAGATGTAAGACTAGGAGACAACAAGAAGATTCAGGTTGAAGGTAGAGGTACAATTAGCATTATGACCAGCCAAGGCAATGCTAAGATTTTAGAAGATGTGATGTTTGTTCCTAGTCTATCTCATAATTTGCTTAGCATTGGACAACTAATGATTAGCGGATACTCAATTTTCTTTGACGATGGTGTTTGCACTATTAAAAATAAGAAATCTGAGAAAATCATTGCTAAAGTTCCAATGGCTAACAATAAAATGTTTCCTCTAGAAGTTTCAATGGTTGAGAGGTGTACTATGGTAGCTAGTGGAGATAATGAAACTAGACTATGGCATTTACGTTATGGGCATTTAAATGTTAATGGATTGAAGTTGTTGAGTCAAAAGGAAATGGTTTTTGGGCTGCCAAAAGTTGAGAATCTTAACTTTTGTGAAAGTTGTGTTTATGGAAACAAAGTAAAAAATGTTTTCCTGTAAGCAAGTCTTGGAGAGTTCTGTTTGTCTTGAGTTAGTACATGCTGATTTGTGTGGTCCTATGAGTGTTGAGTCTTTAGGGGGAAGTCGATACTTTCTGCTTTTTACTAATGATTATAGTCGTATGAGTTGGATATATTTCTTGAAATTTAAATCTGAAACTTTTGACAATTTCAAGAAATTTAAATCTTTTGTTGAGAGGCAAAGTGGATGTAGACTCAAAACACTTCGAACAGATAGAGGTGGTGAGTTTATGTCAAAAGAATTCAGTTCATTTTGTGAGGAAAATGGAATACACAGAGAACTCACAGCACCTTATACACCAGAGCAAAATGGTGTAGCAGAACGAAAGAACCGCACAGTTGTCGAGATGGGTAGAAGCATGATGGAAGGTAGAGGTGTACTGAAGTGTTTTTGGGCTGAAGCTGTTGCCACTGCTGTCTATTTGCTGAACATTTCTCCTACTAAAGCAGTGTTTAATCAAACACCATATGAAGCTTGGAGAGGTAACAAGCCCAAGGTAAGCTACTTACGTGTCTTTGGTTGTATAGCTTATGCCTTGATAAATTCACAAGCTCGACGTAAGCTTGATGAAAAATGTGAAAAATGTATTTTTGTTGGATATAGCACACAATCCAAGGCTTATAAGTTATATAATCCAGTGAGTGGTAAGATTACGGTCAATAGAAATGTTGTGTTTAATGAAGATGCAAGTTGGAATTTTAATTCCGGAAATGAAAGTTCAAACATTCAATTGTTGCCTTCTGACGATATTATTGATCAAGAGTATGTAGCAAATCCTTTTTTGGCTGGTCCATCGTCTACCTCATCAATTGCACCAGCAACTTCTCCAATATTGGAAAAACCTTCCGCTGAGCCAACTCCATTAAGAAGATAAACAAGAGAGAGGAAACAAAATCCTAGATATGCTAACAGTACATCTTGTACCTTTGCTTTACTTGTTTTAGATCCTATCCTCTTTGAAGATGCTGAAAAAGAGGATAAATGGTGCAAGGCTATGAAGGAAGAGTTCATGGCCATTCAAAAGAATCAGACATGGGACTTGGTAAATTTGCCTGAAGGAAAGAAAGTTATTGGGCTCAAATGGGTGTTTAGAACCAAGTATCATGCTGATGGCAGCATCCAAAAACATAAGGCAAGGCTCGTCGCAAAAGGTTATTCCCAGCAAGAAGGTATTGACTTCGAAGAAACCTTTTTTCCTGTTGCTCGCTTTGAAACTGTGAGAACTTTTTTAGCCTTGGCTGCTAATTTAAGTTGGCCAGATTACCAATTCGATGTTAAATCTGCCTTTTTAAATGGTGATTTGGAAGAGGAAGTCTATATCTCACAACCTGAAGGTTTTGTAGTAAATGGCAAAAAAGATAAGGTCTACAGGTTAAAAAAGGCACTTTATGGCTTAAAGCAAGCGCCGTGGGCATGGTACTTCAAGATTGATTCATATTTCCATGAGAATGGTTTTGAAAGGAGTAACAATGAGCCTACTCTTTATGTAAAACGAGAAGGTAAAAATGATTTTTTGGTCGTATGTCTTTACGTTGATAATATGATATATATGGGTTCAAATGAGTCTATGATCACTGATTTTAAGGACTGCATGATGAAGAATTTTGAGATGTTTGATTTGGGTCTACTGCATTATTTTCTTGGTCTTGAGGTGAAACAGGGAATCGAAGGAATATTTCTTTCACAAAGAAAATATGCGACGGATCTTTTGAAAAAATTTACTATGGTAAATTGTAAAGTTGTTGTTACGCTGATGAATATTAATGAAAAGTTGTGTCGTGAGGATGGTTCTGAAATGGCAAATGCAACTTATTTTAAAAGTTTGGTTGGTGATTTGAATTACTTATCTCATACAAGACCAGATATTGCTTTCTCTGTTGGCGTTATATCGAGATTTATGCACAATCCAAGCAAGCTTCACCTTGGAGCTGCAAAGAGAGTACTATTTATTGTTGGGACAACAGAGCATGGAATTTGGTATTCTAAGGTAACAAATTTCACATTAACTGGCTTTACTGATAGTGACTACGCAGGCAGCATTGATGATCGAAAGAGCACATCTGGTTTCTTGTTTAATCTTGGGTCTGGAGCAGTTTCATGGAGTTCAAAGAAGCAAGAAATGGTCGTTT
>JAJOOO010004719.1:0-12324 GCA_029582685.1 Solanum piurae | reverse complement strand
CACCTTCCCTAATCTTCCCCCACCCAATCCCCCATTCATTTCGTTCTCCCTTCCTCCACTCCTTTCCAGTTCTTTTTCTCTTTTTCCTTTTTCATTTTCTCTCTCCCTAATTAGAACGAGATCGTGCAAAAAATAGAACAAAATGAGCAAAGGAAAATCGAGAAAATTGGTGCAATATCCAAATCCACGGAAGAAATATATCTAATGAGTATCTTGAACTCTTTTTGTTGTTAAAATTGTTAGCAATCATAGTGTTCCATCTTTAAATCTGTTATTGTTCTTGATTTGTCTTTCTTTTCCCTTTTTTAGGCTAAAGTGACAAAGATCCGATAGTTTTGAAACAAAAAAGTAATTGTTCAATGTAAATTAGATGAAGCATGTTATAAAATTGTGTATAAATATTATAATATATTGAAATACTTTAATGGTGATTCATTGGCATCCATGAAGAAAAGGGTTTTACACGTGTTGGTTAAGTGTTATGAAGAAGATGGAGTGAAAAAAAAGAAAAAAAATTATTTTAAAAAATTAAATAACAAGTGACATGTCATATAAAATCTAATGTAGGTGATGACATGTCATATTTATTGTGTGTTTGAAGTTCACACAAGGCTAAAGGCGTTTAAAATCCTGAGTTTCATTGAGTTTAAGGGTTCAGTTGGTAAATGGTTAATTAAAAGGGTTCAAAATACAAACACATACAAGTACAAGGGTTCATCAAACCATTTTGCCTTTTATTCATTTCGATATTCTAAGGTGACTGGTGCGATTCGTGAATTTTTAAGGTATTTTCACGTCTTTTTCATGATTTTTATATTTTTAGACGTTTACGAATTAAATTTTTTGATATTTTTTGGGAAATCACTAAAAAAGTAAATTTTTTATATTTTATTTGTATCGATATTCTAAAGTGACAGGTGCAATTTGGGAATTTTTTGAGGTGTTTTTATGATTTTTTCTTGATCTTTATATTTTTCAAACGTTTACTAATTAAAAATATTGATATTTTTTGGATAATCACGAAAAAATGCGAAATTTTGATATTATATTCGGATCGATATTTTAAGGTGACTTGTGCGATTCAACAATTTTTTGAGGTGTTTATATCTCTTTTTCACGATCCTTATATTTTTTGGACGTTTACGAATTGAAATTTTTGCTATTTTTCGAGCAGTCACAGAAACATGTGAAATATTCTACTTTTTATTCGTATTGATATTCTAATGTGACTAGTGCGATTCGGGATTTTTTTGAGGTGTTTTTATGTCCTTTTCTTGATTTTCATATTTTTCGGGCAACCACGAAAAAAAGGTGAATTTTTTTTTTCCGTATCGATATTCTAAGGTGATAGGTGTGATTTCTCGAATTTTTTTAGGTGTTTTTATGTCTTTTTCTAATTTTTTATAATTTTCGGAATTTTACGAATTACAATTTTTTATATTTATCCGGCATTCCCAAAAAAATGTGAAATTTTATTCCTATTGATATGCTAATGTGAGGTGAGACTCCGAATTTTTTTGAGGTGTTTTTATGTCTTTTTCTTGATTTTTATAATTTTCAGAATTTCAAGAATTAAAATTTTTGATATTTTTCAGGACGTCATGAAAAAATGTGAAATTTTGATATTTCATTCGTATTGATATTCTAAGGTGACTGGTGTGATTCAGGAATATTTTGAGTTGGTTTTATGTCTTTTACTTGATTTCTATATTTTTCGGTCGTTTATAAATTAACATTTTTGATATTTTTTGGGCAGTTATGAAAAAATGTGAAATTTTGATATTTTATTCGTATCGATATTCTAAGGTGACTTGTGCGATTCGAGAATTTTTTGATGTGTTTTTATATCTATTTCTTGATTTTTATAATATTCTGAGGTTTACAAATTAATTTTTTTGATATTTATCGGGCTGTCACGAAAAAATGTGAAATTTTGATATTTTATTCTTATCGATATTCTAAGGTGACTAGTGCGATTCGGGAATTTTTGAGGTGTTTTTATTTCTTGATTTTTATAATTTTTGGGCAGTCACGAAAAAATGTAAATTTTTGCTATTCTATTCGAATCGATATTCTAAGGTGACTGGTGCGATATGAGAATTTTTTGAGGTGATTTTACGTCTTTTCATTATTTTTATATTTTTTGGACGTTTATGAATAAAATTATTTGATATTTTTCGGGAAGTGACGAAAAAATGTGAAATTTTGATATTTTATTCGTAACGATATTTTAAGGTGACATGTGCGATTCGGAAATTTTTTGAGGTGTTTTTATATATTTTTCTTGATTTAAATATTTTTTGGACATTTACAAATTAAAATTTTAGATATTTTTCAGGAAGTCACGAAAAAATGTGAAATAATGATATTTTATTCGTATCGATATTCCAAGGTGACAGGTGTGATCCGTGAATTGTTTGAGGTGTTTTTATGTCTTTTTCTTAATTTTTGTATTTTTGTACGTTTACGAATTTAAATTTTTGATATTTTTCGGGCAGTCACAAAAAAATGTTAAATTTTGGTATTTTATTCGTATTGATATTCTAAAGTGGCAGGTGTGATTCGGAAATTTTTTGAGGTGTTTTTTTGTCTTTTTCTTTATTTTTATATTTTTCGGGCAGTCCTGAAAAAATGTGAAATTTTAATATTTTATTCGTATTGTATATTCTAAGGTGACTAGTGAAATTCAAGAATTTTTTGAGGTGTTTTTATTTCTTTTTCTTGATTTTTATATTTTCAGACATTTACGATTTTTATTTTTTATGTATTTTTCGGGCAATTACAAAAAAATGTGAAATTTTGATATTTTATTCGTATTGATATTGTAATGTGACTGGTGTGATTCGGGAATTTTTGAGGTATTTTTATGTATTTTTCTTGTGTGATATTTTTCTAGCAATCACGAAAAAGTATAAAATTTTGACATTTTATTCGTATCGATATTCTAAGGTTACTGGTGCGATTTGGAATTTTTTTGAGGTATTTTTATGTCTTTTTCTTGTATTTTATATTTTTCGAACGTTCACGAATTAAATTTTTTGATATTTTTCTTGAAGTCACGAAAAAAATTTCAATTTTGATATTCTATTTGTATCAATATTCTATGGTGATTTATGCGATTCGCGATTTTTTTAGGTGAATTTATGTCTTTTTATTGATTTTTATATTTTTCGGGCAGTCTCGAAAATTTGTGAAATTTTGATATCTTATTTGTATCGATATTCTAAGGTGACCGGTGTAATTCGGGAATTTTTTGTGGTGTTTTTACGTTTCTTTCTTTATTTTTATATTTTTCGGACGTTTACGAATTAAATTTTTTGATATTTTTCGGGCACTCATGAAAAAATATGAAACTTTGATATTTTATTCTTATCGATATTCTAAGGTACTTGGTGCGATTCGAGAATTTTTTAAGGTGTTTCTATGTCTTTTTCTTGATTTGTATATTTTTCGGACGTTTTTACCAATTAAATTTTTTGATATCTTTTGGGAAATCACGTAAAAAGTGAAATTTTGATATTTTATTCGTATCGATATTATAAGGTTACTAGTGCAATTCGGGAAGTTTTTGAAGTTTTTTATGTCTTTTTCTTGATATCTATATTTTCCGGACAGTCACGAAGAAATGTGAAATTTTGATATTTTATTCGTATCAATATTTTAAGGTGAATCGGTCGATTCAGAAATTTTTTGTGGTGTTTTAATATTTTTTTCTTGATTTTTATATTTTTCAGACGTTTCTGAAATAAATTTTTTTGATTTTTTTCGAGAAACCACGAAAAAATGTGAAATTTTGATATTTTATTCTTATCGAAATTCTAAGGTGACAGGTGCGATTCGGGGATTTTTTGAGGTGTTTTAATGTCATTTTCTTGATTTTTAAATTTTTTTCGGACGTTTATGAATTAAATTTTTTGATATTTTTCTGGCAATCACGAAAAAATGTGAATTTTTAATATTTTATCTGTATTGATATTCTAAGGTGACTAGTGCGATTTGGAAATTTTTTGAGGTGTGTTTATGTCTTTTTTCTTGATTTTTATATTTTTTGGACGTTTACGAATTAGAATTTTTGATATTTTTTGGGCAGTCACAAAAATATGAAATTTTGATATTTTATTCGTATCAATATTCAAAGGTGATTGGTGTGATTCGGGAATTTTTTGAGGTGTTTTTAAGTCTTTTTCTTGATTTTTATCATTTTATGATGTTTACGAATTAAATTTTTTGATATTTTTCGAGCAGTCATGAAAAATGTAAAATTTTGATATTTTATTTGTATAGATTTTCTAAAGTGACTGGTGCGATTCGGGAATTTTTTGAGGTGTTTTTATGTCTTTTCCTTGATTTTTATATTTTTTGGACGTTTACGAATTAAATTCTTTGCATTTTCCGTGTAGTCACAAAAAACTGTGAAAATTTGATATTTTATTCGTATTGATATTCTAAGGTGACTGGTGTGATTCGGGAATTTTTTGAGGTGTTTTTATGTCTTTTTCTTGAATTTTATATTTTTGAGACGTTTACGTATTAAAATTTTGATATTTTTCGGGCAGTCACGAAAAAAATTAAAATTTTGATATTCCATTTGTATCAATATTCTAAGGTGACTAGTGCGATCCGAGAATTTTTTGAGGTGCTTTTATGTCTTTTTCTTGATTTGTTTAAATTTTCGGACGTTTACGAATTAAAATTTTTGATATTTTTCGGGCAGTAAAAAAAAAAATCGAAATTTTGATATTCTATTCGTATCGTTATTCTACGGTGATTTATGCGATTCACAATTTTTTGAGGTGAATTTGTGTCTTTTTCTTGATTTTTATATTTTTTGGACGTTTACGAATTAAATTTTTTGATATTTTTTGGGCAGTCTCGAAAATTTGTGAAATTTTGATATTTTATTTGTATCGATATTCTAAGGTGACTGGTGCGATTCAGAAATTTTTGTGGTGTTTTTATGTTTCTTTCTTGATTTTTATATTTTTCGAACGTTTACGAATTAAATTTTTTGATATTTTTGAGGTGTTTTTATGTCATGACCCGATTTCTCGAGTCATGATGGCACCTACTATATCCCACCAGTAGGTAAGTCAATCGGAAACCCAGAACAACTAGCATTGGGTAAAAGGGAAGAAACCAAGTGGCAGAAACAATAACAACAAAAAGAAAAAAGGCAAGCCAAAAGAATACATACATTAGAACTGAATCCCTTCCAGAACCTGGAAGTCACAAGTACAGAGCCATACTAAGGGTACAAGTCCGAAAAGTGGACCAACATACAGAAATATACGCAACTACAAGGACCTGTCTCAAGTACAAAGACGAGCCACACAATATATGTACAAAAGGAGACGACAATGATCAGGATGCTGTGCTTACCCTCGCCTCCGGATACTGGCTGCTACTGGCTCGAATGGCAGCGCTGATGACTGGTGCTTGGTCTTGCATCATGAAACTAAATGCAGAGTGTAGTATGAGTACCCGTGAAAAGGTACCCAGTATGCATCATAGGCCGACTGAGTAAGAAAGGTAAAAACAATAGGAAATGCTAGAATAAAACACAGACAGAGGTCACAAACAAGAGAAGTAAAGGTATGCACACGAGTGTAAGGTAAACAAGCCTAAGGTGACTACTCCAACTGGCCCCCATAAGCCCAGAAGGTACACTCGTGCACAAACTGAAGTAAAAACCCGAACGGACCTCCATAAGCCCGTTAGGTACATAGAAAAGCTAAACTAAGACTAGAGGAGATTTGTAAACTCAAAGTATTACAGAAATGTCAGTATTCTCGAGCTATGAAAGAGAGGAAACACAGAGCCTAGACCTCGAACCGCGGGTGAGTCTGCCTATAGTAGATACGCCGATAGAGCCAAACTTTGCAAGGGCTGCACAAAGCCCGGACCTCGAACCGCGAATGTCGACTACCCGTAGATAAAGTGATATAACCCGGGGAGGGGGGACTCATTATGTCGAATCCATTATAGGAGGGTAAATAAGCAACAATAGGAAGAACAGATCCCGGACCACGAACCGTGGGTGAAACCTCCTGTTAAGTTACCACGGCAGCGTAAAGCTTTCGAACAAGCCATCTAAGGATTCCCACATCTAAAAGTCATGGGCAACTCTTCGTAACCATCTTCTATATCATCTAACAATCTCACGGTGACAAGAGAATCGAATTGAAGCCGTATGTATCACCGAACGGGCCCGAATGGTGGTCAGAAATG
Source organism: Solanum piurae (assembly GCA_029582685.1). Lineage (NCBI taxonomy): Eukaryota > Viridiplantae > Streptophyta > Magnoliopsida > Solanales > Solanaceae > Solanum > Solanum piurae. Next base: position 6,096 of record JAJOOO010004719.1, on the reverse strand, counting down.
CGTAAAATTAGGATCATACGGGAATTATGGATGTTAAGGTCCCACAACTAAGTTACTACCTAGCTAAGGCTCATCTCTATCAGACCAAAGTCTGCTATATCAGTCTACCAGGACCTACGCCACTCAAATTCACACCGGGACAGAAATAATATAATCTATCGACTCTGAACAATCGTGAGTCTATGGAATCACTAGTCTAAGTCTAGACTAAGGCCAAACATGGTCCAATAATATCTCATAAGTCAAAACCAGACCAAACAAGGAAGCAATGATGATCAAATATAACAATTCAAGTACCCGCTAAGCCCGAAGACAGTCTAATTATGATTTTTATAAAAAAAAGGCATGCTAATCTAGTTCCCGCCCCAATATTCATGCAAATCCACATACGCTCACACATTGAAACTCAATCTAAAAGAAAAGGGAAGCAATAGCTGATGTGCCACGAAATCTTGGCACATTTGATGCTTAAAATTAAGGATTAATACTAGAATCGAGTGTATTTATGTGGATATAATGTGTTTGGTAGTATTTTACAGGAGAAATTGGTGAAAGTGGAAGCATATAGAAAAGAAGAAGAAATCAGTGCAGGTGAATTCAAGGATAGTAAAGACCACGAATGACCACACGGGCCGTGGTCTTCACTACAGATCGTGGTGCGAGTCGTGGTTCTAATCCAGTGCTTGGGGTTGGAAGAGTGGATATTTGGTAGGATCAATTAAAGATCACGGCCAACTTCACGGACCGTGATCCTCTCAACGGCCCGTGGTGTCAACCGTGGAGGTGAACCAGTAGAAGAGCATTGAAGACCCAAGTTGGGGGAAGTCCAAGTGAAGACCATGGAGGACTTCACGAACCGTGAAGACCATGGAGGACTTCACGAACCATGAAGTCCTCGACGGATCATGGTAGCTTTCGTGGTGCATTTTCCAGTAAGCTAGTATAGAAGACCCAAGCTGGGGAAAGTCTAAGTGAAGACCACGGAGGACTTCACAGATCGTGAAGTCCTTGACTGAACGTGGTAGCCTCCGTGGTGCAGTCCCAGTGTCCAGGCGTTGAAGACCCAATGTTGGAAAGTTTCAAAGGGAAGACCACGAAGGGCTTCACAGACCGTGAAGCCCTTGACGGGCCGTATAAGTGGGCGTGAAGGGCTCAACATTCCAATCCTACTTTGAGTAGGACTCTTTTTTAAAACACTTATTTGAATTAATTAGGTCATTTTTATGTTTTATCTTATCTTTGATTGAATGACGAACAAGTTTCGATAATTCATAGCTTTTGGTTTCGACTTTGGATTTTGAATTAAGTTTGATTTTGATTTCAGATTCTTGAAATATCAAAGTGGTTGTTGATTGCTTATTCTTGTAAGTATTTTATAACATGTTTTCGTTCTATATTTCTAAACATTAACGTGAAATCATGAGTGGCTAAACACCACAACTGGGTTGTGGGATCCATGACGAAGTTCTAAGTGTGATTTTGTAAAACAAGTGAAAGGCAATTTGTGGTTACAAACTGTAGTTTAGTTTTCGTTATTCATATATCCTGCTGAGTGCACACATTAGGTTAAGCATGTATCTGTCATTTGTTTGAGAGAAAAATGATGGTTAGGAAAAAGCTGAACTAATCTAACTGATTGGAGTCAAAGTTTGAGTTTGAGAGAAAAGAATCCTAACACCATTATAGGCGAGGGTAAGTCGTGTAACACTCTAGGACCGAGAGGACTTGAGTGAAGATTATCTGAGTAGATTGAGAAGTGTCAAATATAGCTAACTTGCATGTAGTTTATAGACGTAAGTTGCCCGAAACTCAATTACGTAAGAACATTAGACGCAACGTTATGGGGAACACAATCCTAGTTTCAGTTAATTATTGAAACGACCTCAAAATTGATATTTTGTTACTTGTTGAATTAGACTTTAGTTGCAACTTTGGTTATCAAAGCGTTAACGCTAAACCCAATTTTACTTTCCGTAATTGTTTATTAAGGAAATAATAACAACATTTGGGTAAAATGCAATAGTAAAATCATTTTTGTAAAGAAATTCTCTGTGGGATCGACCTCAACTCACGTTGAGTTCTATAAATTAACTTTGACCGTTTATATCTCTTAATTGAAGTGTAAGTTTGGACGTATCAAATTTTTGCGCCCCTGCCAGGGAATTTCATTTAAGAAGAGTTTTACTAGCTTTTATTCCTAGTGTAGTTAAATTTCCTAATTTTACGTCTTGTTCTTTGTCTGTGTCTCTTTCAGGTGAGTTCGACTGTGTATGCCAAATACCAGAAGTAAGGGAGCCCCATTAGTCCCATACGACCCAGAACTCAGGAAGACAATTCGAAAAATGGTGAACGCACAAGAACTTGAGGCACAGAGACTGAGATTTGGATTGGAAGCTGAAACAATCGCAAGAGGTATTCATTTGAATGTTGTGAACAATCAACCTAGGGTGGTGGACAAAAGCATAGCAGTGGATGGAAACATTCTTCCCCATCGCCAACCAATAGCTCCAAGTGGTAGAGCACAACATCCAACTCACATGATGTATGAGGAGGATGACCTAGATTTGGATGGAGATGGAGCCACTGGAGCGATGGTGTTACCGGCACTACCTCCAGGTGTTAAGTTCACAATCACCAGCACTATGATTCAATTGCTAAATCTGAAAGGTATGTTCAGGGGTGTAGCAGGTGATGATGCTAACCAATATTTGATGAACTTTGTGGCGCTTTGTAAATCGCAAGAGATTCCTGGAGTAAGCCAAACAACGACGAGGTTGAGGCTGTTTCCTTTTTCTCTTACTGGAGAGGCAACCAACTGGTTGAATGAGATGCCGGTTGACTCAATCAGGACTTGGAATGAGTTGAAGGAGGTTTTCCTGGAGCGATTCTTTCCATAATCAAAAGAGTTGCAGATGAAAGACGAGATCAGTGCCCATAAGCAGCTACCAGGAGAAGCGATGCATGACATGTGGTGGCGATTCAACCAAAAGATGAAGAAATGCCCAAACCATGGTCTCACTGAGAGACAACTAAAATAGGCATTTTACAGTTAAATTATGTCACTAAAACTGTTGTTGATGCAGTGTGTTGACACCCAATTTTGGACCTCCACAATATATATTAATCATCGAGTTTTTTTTTAAAAAATTCCAAACGATTTGAAATAATTGACTTTATAAAATTCAAAATATTTTTAAATAGTTTTGTAACTTTTTATAATTTTTTATATAATATATATGTTTTATATAAATTTGTATATAATTAGTATAGTTTATGAATATTCGAAAACCGTCTCAAAAAGATTTTGTTAAATATTTGGTTAAGTAGTTTAGATATGTAATAGTTTATACTTTAATTTATCTAGTCTATAGTTAAGTTAATTATTTTATTTCGTTAACATTAAGAAGCTCATTGATTAATTTATATCAATTCGTCTTATTTAATTTTTAGTCGAATCACTAATTAAGCTCAACTTGGCTAATTTCTTAACTTCAATTGGCTATCGATTGGGTCAAATTCTCAATTCCAATCCAATCCCTTTTCTTACCTTACCTTAAACCCACTTGAGAACAAGCTTGGGCCATCCTTCAAATCTCAGCAGCCCACCTTTTCAAACCAAACAAACCCAGTCCAAGCCCAAATACATTACATACAATACAACATCAATTCCAAAACCTTCCCAGCCCACCATATAACAACAACGTACATACACAGTACAACCGACCCGACTTCACCTTCTTCATCGCGAACGAACCCAGAAATTGAGACCCGCACAACGTCTTCTCCCCAGCAAGAAGTCGCACCCAACAGTACCCCAACCCCACTGCCCATACTTTCCTTCTTCCTCCAGACGCAACCCAGAAAAATCCAACCAAATACGGAAATCTCGTCACCATATATGCGAACCCATAACCCTAGCAACCTAATCCATCACCCTCACGTCTCCTTTTCCCCCTTTTCGCGGAGTCTCAGAGCAGAGAAGGACTCCCCATGCCTTTTACTGTTGGTCTCGGAAAGGAGCAACGAAAATTTCAAATTTTTCTTTCAAAAATCCAACGGATTTCCCCCTAAATCGCTCCAACTTCCCCTATAAATAATCCTTGACATTCAAGTGAGAGAGGGGGGTTTTTTGAAAATTGGATTTTGACAAGGTTTTAGAGCTTGGTTCTTTGACAATACTCATTTTACATTCAAGAATTTTTAAAACAATTTTCTAATTCTAAGTTCTAAGAAAGGTTTCGTCTGAAGTTACTTTGAAATTCTTGGTTTGCTGCTCGAATCGAAGTGGTGCGAGAAGTCCTCCTGCTAGTCGACTCCAGTATCGCTGCTCCAAGAAAGGTAATTTTTTTGTGTTTATCCCAAAGTTTGCTTACTGTTTCATCTCTCTCTATATATATATATTTATTTATTTTTGGTGATATATTCTCTGATTTGGCGTTATGAAGCTATGGAAGTCTGTCCAAACTATGAAGTAATTTAGAGTCTTTATTCTTTGTGGATTATGATCTTAACCTTGTCAAGAGTTGATCTTTTGCTAGGTAGTTTAAGGAAGATTAAGACAAATGTTAGTTCGTTCCCCATCGCTTTGATTTCGACGAGATGAAATAAAATAAAGTGATAGCATGCTATTTCCGTTCAGTAATTTCTCTGTTTTATTTGGTTTGCGTTTCTAGTCGTTTGCAATCTTACATTCTAGTTTTGTGAGATCAGCTAGCTTCTAGTAATCTGTAGATATCGTAATATCTAAATTTTAGTATGCTTCAATAATATGAATATGTAGTTGCTGTAATTCGTTGTCTTTTTTCCGCATATATTCAATCCCTTTCAATTCTAGCATTTTCATTATGAATATAGAAGTAGTGTTATTACTAAGTGTCTCAAATATGTTTTTTATACATAGTTAAGATTAGTCAGTTACAGTAATGTAATATACTATGACTATGAGTCGCAATTCCTCCTGTTGAGTGTATACTTATGACGATCTAGGTTAAATATTTCCTCTCCATTAAAGAAATTATGAAGCCATTTGTGTACATTATTGGCATAGGACCGATTTGGATTCTTAAAATCTCTTCTTCTATGCCCAGATTAGTCCTTAAATGCTCGTCTCTTCGGCTTTCATGCTTAGATTAGGTAAATTGGTGTTGATTGTCCACACCTTCTTTGTGCTGATCTTCCCGTATTCAGTTTTAAAGCGTTGTACTGTCGCCTCTATGTTACCTCACACGTTTCTTAACGCGTCTACGCCAGCCCTCTTCTGCGATTTTACTGTCACTTCATAGTTAATATAATTATTTGGTTCTAACGATATTTGGTTTGAGTCCACTGTATGATCCTCTTTTTGAAGCTTCTATTTTTTTATTTTTTTATTTTATTTTATTTTTTATTTTTATTTTTAAAAAAAAGAAGAGAAAGTATACATAGAAATTTATGAAAGTCTTCTTGCTTGTTTCTTTTATACCATTTTGAGACAATGGTATAGTAGTAAATTTTCTTTTACCCGTCATATGAGTCCAACAATTACTCATGACTAAATAAACATAGTTCATACTTCCTTGAAGTCTTCGTTGTATGACATCACTAGTTGTCGGGTGGATTTGAAAATTACATGAAATTAGAATATATCTCTTAGTATTGTTTAAGTTTGAAAGGATGAGTTGCGATTTTTGCTCCAAATGACAACAATGGCTCTTTGATTAAGTCAATTATTTGTATAAATATGATTTCCGTTTTATTTATTTATTTATTTGTTTATTTATTTTATTGTGTTAAGTGAAACCATGCTCTTTACTTGCTAAATGTACGTTGGAAATTGCTATCCTTTATATATTAAAATTATCACCACAATTTAGTTTAGTAAATGCTATTATGTTAAGATTAGGTGACCTTTTCCTATGCTACCAATTTGTTTGAGTTCTATCACAAGATATAATATGATTTGTTGCTTTAGTTGAAACACTAAGTTTATATGTGTGATGTGTATGATGCCAAGCTTATGTTGCCTACATGTTACATTACATGTGGCAATATTGAAATTCTGTCATTCTAAGCTTGTTCAATGTCTTGCTCATAATTTGGGTTGGTTAAAAAGGTAAG
>JAJOOO010004718.1:0-49514 GCA_029582685.1 Solanum piurae | reverse complement strand
GATTCTCTAACCGACAACCACCACTATGAGCCTAAGTGGTGATACAACGTCTTACCCACGCTGCCAGAACTGTCCTATACTTTGCCGTCATATAGAACTCTTAACTTAGTGGATCCACTAGTCTATGCTAAAAGCATCTTAAGGAGTCATCTAAAAAGTATGATCCTTTACTACCCATGATGGCTACATGGTTTATGGAAACTTGAGTTAATATGAACTCGCATCCCTATATCGGTGCTCAATACTACTCCCAAAATATACTTAGCTCATATGTTTGTAAAAACAAAAATTCTTTCTTTGAATTGAGATAATTACTCAAAACTTAGCTTAAAAGCTCTCTTGGAATCGATGTTCCCTTTCTTGCTCAAATGTGAAAACATTTATAAACTCTTTGGGAATACTTAGTCCCCTTATAGCTTTCTGAGAAATGAACTCAACTCTTTACTCTTTGCTTAACTTGAAACTTGAGCCTTAAAACGAAGTTAAAACGTTTGTTAAAGACTCTTGAAAACTTTAAGAAACTTGGCTTTGACTTGCTTCTTAACTTCTAGACTTGACTCTTAACTTCTTTGACTTTGATCCTAACTTTCCTTGAATTGGATTATGGATTCAAGGTTCATGATCTCCTATTTATGGATGATTTCATGATGTTTAGATGTACCTTAGAGTGTTGGAATCAACTAGAAAACATAGGTACATTGCTTAGGAACAAGTACTGAAAGGTGGGGAACGAATGGGGAGAACTGGCGTCCCTGGCGCTCTGAGAGACGCGAGGCGCCAGCCCTCAAACTTCAGAGAAGTCTGGCTGGCGCTCTGGCTGGTGCGACATGCCAGAGGCCAAACTTGAGAGAAGTTTTTATGGCGCTCTAGCAGGCGCGACGCCCCAAGCCCTTGCCCAGAAATCTCCGACTTTTCTCCTTCATTTTTCATCTCTAAACCCTCCAATCTTCCCTAGTTCCTCCCCCAAACACTTAGGGTCATTAGTACCCTATATATACAACCAATCTAACTCGGAAAATAACCCGGAAACATGAATCAACTCACCCCCAAGCATCAACAACTCAACCAACAAGAATTCTACAATTTGTTCTTCAAGAACCTCACTTTGTCAACATGTAAACAACTCAAAACCAATGGATTGAAACAATTTGATGTGTGGGTGAACTAACCCAACACGAAAATATCTCACATACCTTAATAGGGATCACCCCCAACGAATTCCACTCGCAAGCTTGACGTTCTTGACAAATTCTTGCCTTTTTCTCCCTTTCTTTCTTCTTTTCTCTCTTCTCCAAGCCCTAAGCGTTCTTTAATTTTTCAAAACTGATTTAGGTTCTGTTTTTACCCCAATAAACCCCTAAAATCAAATTAGAAAATTAATTAGAGAAAAGACTACTTTGCCCTTCCCTAAATCCGGATTGGGACTTTCCTCAATCCAACAGCCCAGCTTCCGAAAGGCATATCTCACTCATGCGATGTCGAAATCGTGAAATCTGAGAGGCGTTGGAAAGATCTCTCCAAGGGCTTTCCAACCATATCAATATCTGCTCCTAAATCCTCCTGAGCTAAGAGTTATGGCCGTTTGAAAATGGCCAAAACTCATTTTCTTAACTTGGACAATTTCCAGATTTCCTTATTCTTTCCAAAAATCAATATTTTCATATTTTAAACTCTTTATAGTCGTTTCTAGGTGCGAGATGTTACAGTTACTGAGGGAAGCATGAGACCTATCACAAGGAACCAAGCCAAATTGTTGGGACAACAAGCCTCACGAGTGTCGTCTGAATCCGCAATTGTCTTTGGTTTGTCTCCAAAACGTTTAAAGTCTCTTGCAAAAGCCGCAAAAGAAGACATCGCCAAAATGGTTGAGAGGGTTCATGTTTGGGAAAATCAACGCTATTCTCCATCACCTACTATGGTAATACACGCGATGGTGACTAACGCTTCATCCGTAGAAGAACAACTTGTGAGCTTGACTAAAGCTATTGAAGTCTTGACCAAGTATGTTCAAGATCAAGATGATCGAATTGTTAAGATGATAGGGTGGAGTTCATGATAGATGAAGAATCAAGTCATGCACCTGGAAAGCGTTCGCAAGTACAAGAAATAGTCAGTCGCCCCACAAAGCAAGTGGAACATGCTAAAAAGATCCAAGTTTCCTCTGAAGGAACGATCCCGATCAACCAAATCAAGGAGTTCATCACGGGGACCATTAAAGATAAGTACGAGGTCGCTACAAAATTCTGCTTGACATATCCAAGGCCATACACTTCAAGGATTAATAGCTTGAAAATGCTTGCGGTTATCAACCTCTAAAATTTCAGCAGTTCGATGGTAAGGGAAGCCCAAAGCAACATGTGGCACACTTCATTGAAACCTGCAACAATGTTGTAACATATTGTGAATACCTCGTCAAACAATTTGTCTGCTCCCTTAAGGGCAATGCTTTCGATTGGTACACAAACCTTGAGTCTAGTTCCATTGATAGTTGGGAACAAATGAAGCAAGAATTTCTTAACCGCTTATATAGCACAAGACGTACTGTAAACATGGTGGAACTTACAAACACACAGTATCAAAATGAAGAGTGGATCTTTGACTTCATCAACCGATGGAGGCATGCAAGTTTGAACTGTAAACACAGACTTAGTGAAGCTTCGAACATAGAGACGTGCATTCAAGGTATGCATTGGGGTCTCCGCTATATTTTGCAAGGCATAAGCCTAAAACTTTTGAAGAATTGGCCACTCGCGCTCATGATATGAAGTTAAGCATGTCATTGGTTGGAACTAAAATGCCACCTATCGACGAACTCTGCAAAGGTAAAGAAAGGCAAGAATTCAAGAAAGTGGGAAAATATTTGTCAAATACTGAAAACAAAGAATCAACGAACGTCAATGCTTCTCATGTGAAATTCACGAAAAAGGTGGGCAATATGCAGAGCGCAAAAGAGAATTCTTTTGAAGGAAGGACAAATAAAAATCTGACCTTGAAGGAAATGTAGCAGAAGGACTACCCGTTTCTTGACTCGGATGTTTCCACAATCTTTGATGAACTCTTTGATATGAAACTTTTTGAGTTACCATAGATGAAATGACCAAATGAAGCAGGGAGAAGTGATGATCCAAAATACTGCAAATACCACCGGTTGGTTGGCCACCCTATGGAGAAATGCTTCATCTTCAAGGATAAAATCATGGACTAAATTAGCTTGCGAAGGGAAGATTGAACTTGAAGATGATAAATTGAGTTCAAATCAAGTCAGTGTTGCTTCTGACTTACCGAATCCGATCATGACCTGCAATTTAGGAAATAGGGAGCAAGAAATTACAAACATTAATCAGACAAAAATGATTAAGTTTGGAGACTTTGAGCCCGTTGATGTAAATAATTTATTGTCTCTTCCTATATTAAGTGATGTGGCTCCCGTAGGGGAGGGATCGACAAGAAAATATGAAGACCCAACAGATGATCTTGATGATTGGAGCTGGACTCTCGTGGCTCACCGTAAACACCAAAAAGTGAGTTTGCATAAGGAGTCAACAAAGCAACACGTTAGGGAAAAGATAGTAAGGAGACCCAAAACCAAAACTTTGATTGTGCATTCAAAGAAGATGAAATAAAGGTGCACCACTGCTAAGAGTTGCATCGACCAATTACATTAGAAGAACATTTTCTAAGTTGGTTTTACACCAAGTTCACATGCGATGGCACAAAGGCTCTATGTTGTAATGTCGATGAGAAAGAAGCGAAAGATGCAACTCTATTATGTTCATCACCAAAAGATGTTCCAAAGTCATCGTAAAAAATGCATGTATGGCCAAAATCACATTCTCTGATGATGATATTCTATTTGGTGACACACTTCATAATCGCCCTTTATTCATGGTTGGTTTTGCACGTGAGAAAAGGGTGAACAAAATCCTAGTCGATGGAGGATCTGGAATTAACATCCTTTCAGTTCGCACAATGAAAGAACTTGGGATATCAACAACAGATCTTACTGAAAGTCGCTTAATCATCCAAGGATTCAATCAAGGAGGACAAAGGGCCATAGGGACCTTCAAAATAGACCTCACCATCGGAGAGTTGTAGTCAAGCGTGTGGTTACATGTAATTGATGCAAAGACTTTGTATAACATTTTTCTTGGTAGGTCGTGGGTACATGAGAACAAAGTAATCACATCTACCTACCACCAATGTTTGAAGTATTATGAGGATGGAGTTGCAAAAAGGATTATTGCAGATGATAATCCATTCACTGAAGTTGAACCACACTTTGCTGACGCAAAGTTTTACTTGAAGAAATATGACACAAAAGTTGATGATATTGCATCTGGAGATGTTGGATTCCTTAACAAGATGGTTAAGGTAGATGTCAATAAGGCAAAAGTCGCAAACAAGAAAGATCAAGAGCTTGACAATCTGAACAAGATGCCCAACATGAATACTGCTTTTCCAAGTAAAAAGGTGACACTCATTCTTTGTTATGTCCCAAAGGCAAAGTAGGACAAGGGAAACTCTCTCAAGTTGCGAGAAAATGCACTGGAAGGGTTGACCCTTCCTATAAGGTGAATTAATATGATGAAGTCATCCACAAAATTACTTGGGAAGTCTATGGCTCCTAAGTCATTTATTTACAGAAAATTTGTGGCCCCTAAGTAATCCCAATATGAAGCACTCCCAATGAAGTGTACAAAAGAAGGTTTCAGTCCTAATATTTATAGACTACTAGCAAAGGCTGACTTCGACCCTAACAAAGCATCAAAATTGGGGAAGCTTCCATTAGAACTTGCTATGAGGCAACAACGTGAAGGGGTGGGTTACATACAACCTCCACCTATCCGCATCTCCATAAAAAGGGTAAGCAACAACTACATCACTGCGGAAGATGGGTCTGCTTCTTCTAACAAAAGATCTTCTATCTTCGATCAACTTGGAAGCTCAACAAAGAGGATTTCCGTATTTGGGAGGTTAGGGCCATTGAGGAATAAAAACAAGGTTTGGAGAAATAACAAGAGTATGGAAGCATCTTCTTTACCCAAGTCTCAAAATGCTCCTAATGATTTCTAAAGTCTCATCCATTCTAGAATAAGGCGGCAGACAAACGTTGTGGTCTCATGTGGAGAAGTACTAAAGGCAAAGTCGCATGTTGTGGTATACACCAAGCAATGTGATGAAGATGAAGAAAGTGTTGGCTTTTCACTTCATGTCACTACACAAGATGAAAGGTATATTTTTTCTTCAATTAAAATTGATGGAGAGTTGGAGAATGTTTCATGGTGTTACCATATATCTTTCAATGATGGAGAACCTCAAGAAGATGAAGATTATGCGCCATCCAAACTTGAAGAAGTTTTAAAGGCGATGGTTGATGCATTGAAATAAATCAACCTTGGAACTGATGAAGATCCAAAACCCACTTATGTGAATTCTTCACTAGCAAGTGATGAAGAAAGGGCCTACGTTGACTTACTCAAGGAGTATAAAGATGTATTTGCTTGGAGTTACAAAGAAATGCCTGGATTAGACCCGAAGGTAGCATCTCATCATCTTGCTGTGAAAAATGGTGCACATCATATCAAGCAAGCTCAACGATGTTTTAGGCCTAAATTGGTCCCCATGATCGAAATTGAATTTAACAAGTTTATTAAGGTTGTCTTTATCCGTGAAGTTAAGTACCCCACATGGGTTTCAAGTATTGTCTCCATGAGGAAGAAAAATGGGGAAATTCGAGTTTGCATTGACTTCAGGGATCTCAATAATGCATGTCCCAAGGACAAATTTCCACTTCATATCCCTGAGCTTATGATTGATCCCACTACTGGGTATGAGGCAATGTCTTTTATGGGTGGTTCATCCGGCTACAATCAAATCCGCATGTCACCAAAGGATGAAGAGTTGACTGCATTCCGCACTCCTAAGGGTATTTATTACTACAAAGTAATGCCTTTTGGTTTGAAGAACGCGGGAACAACATACCAAAGAGCTATGCAAAACATCTTTGATAACATTCTTCACAAAAATGTTGAATGTTACGTTGATGATTTAGTAGTGAAATCAAGAAAGAGTGATCACTTGCTAGACTTGAGGATGGTGTTTGATCTACTACTAAGGTATCAGCTTAGAATGAATCCTTTGAAATGTGCATTTGGATTTACCTCTGGAAAATTCCTTGGCTTCATTGTACGACATTGAGGAATAGAAACTGATCAAGTAAAGATAGATGCAATTCTGAAGATGGTCAAGCCAAGAAACATCCATGAATTGAATAATCTACAAGGGAAGCTAGCATATCTTAGGAGATTCATCTCGAATCTAGTAGGAAAGTGTCAACCATTCAGTCGTCTTATGAAAAAGGGAACTCTTTTCGAATGGGACCAAGCTTGTAGTAATGCCTTCGAGAGCATCAAGTCTTACTTGACAAAACCTGCAGTTTTAGCAGCTCATATTCCTGGAAAGCCATTGATACTTTACATATCAACTCAAGAAAGATCAGTGGGAGAACTCTTATCCTAAGAAAATTCCCTTTACTACTTGAGTAGGATGATGACACGAAATGAGTTAAAGTACTCGCCGATCGAAAAGCTATGTTTGGCCTTAGTCTTCTCGATTCAAAAGATGAAACACTACTTTCAAGCTCACGTCTCCGCCTTATTTCTAAAGCAAATCCCATCAAATTTGTGATGTCAAAACCTGTCCTCAATGATCAACTAGAAATATGGTATCTCTAGTTTCAACAATTTGAAATTGTGTATGTTCCTCAAAAGGCAGTGAAAGGGAAAGCATTGGCAGACTTCTTAGCTGATCATCCGATAACTGATGATTGGAAACTCACTGATGAACTACCTGATGAGGATGCCATGGTCGTTGAAATTCAACCACCTTGGAAGATGTATTTTGATAGGGCCTCACATCGTGAAGGAGCTATTGTTAGAGTGATATTCGTCACTTCTCAATAGGAGATCTCGCCATATTCCTTCACCGTAACACAATGTTTCTCCAATAATGTTGCAGAATATCAATCCTTAATACTTGGGCTTGAAATGGTGGTTGATATGAAGCAATTGCAATTACAAGTTTTCGGAGACTCTGAATTAGTGATCAATCAAATGTTGGGTAGTTATGAAGTCAAAAAGCCAGAAATGCATCTCTATCATGACTATGCACAAAAATTGATTAGATGGCTCGGAGATGTAACTCTTCAATATGTTCCAAGGAAGGAGAATAAGAAAGTTGATGCCTTAGCTGCTTTGGCTTCAACTTTAACCCTTCCTGACCAAGCACAAATCACTATCTGCCAAAAATTGATAGTACCACTGAATGCGGATGAAGAAAGCAAGCTTGAACATCTTGTAGTTGTCTCACAAGCTAAGATAGTCGATTGGAGACATGCTCTAATCGATTACTTATGTTACAATATACTTACAGAAGATCCAAAGAGATAGACCAAAATTTGTCGTCGTGCTCCTCGGTTTCTTTACTACAAAGATACTCTATATCGAAGATCATTTGAGGGAGTCCCCTTATGTTGTTTCGGGGAAGAAGAAGCGATTCAAGCTATGCAAGAAGCGCATTTTGGAGTTTGTGGATTACATCAATCTGGATCGAAGTTACACTTTCATATAAAAAGAATGGGCATTATTGGCCAACAATGGTAAAAGATTGCTTGGATTATGCTCGAAGCTGTCAAGCATGCCAATTTCATGCAAACTTTATGCACCAACCTCTTGATGTGTTACATCCGACGGTTGCATCTTGGCCATTTGATGCCTAGGGGCTAGAAGTGGTTGGACTGCTACCTAAATCTTCTGGTGGTTCTTGGCTGCGACAGATTACTTCTCAAAATGGGTTGAGGCTGTAGCCCTCAAAGAAGTAAAGAAGGAAAATGTTGCAAACTTCATTAGGGTGAATATCATCTATCGTTTTGGCATTCCTATTTATATACTAACAGATAATGGAAAGTCATTTGCCAATAAATTGATGGATAAGATCTGCGACCTTATTGACATCAAGCAACATAATTCGTCAATGTATTATGTTGTTGCAAATGGACTAGCTGAAGCATTTAGCAAGACCTTGTGCAACTTTTTAAAGAAGGTCGTCTTCAAATCTAAAAGAGATTGTCATGATAGAATGGAAGAAGCTCTTTGGTCATACCAAACGACTCATCACACGCCAACTCAAGCAACTCTTTTTTCTCTTGTTTTTGGAATTGAAGCAGTCCTTCCACTTGAACGACAAATACCGTCATTGAGGCTTGCCATCCAAGAGGGACTTATTGAAGAAGAAAATGTTTGTCTGCGCCTTGAAGAGTTAAAAGCTCTCGATGAGAAAAGGTTAGAAGCTCAACAAAGTCTTGAATGCTATCAAGCTCGTCTTTCTCGTGCTTTCAATAAAAAGGTTTGCCTAAGGTCCTTCCAAGTTGGTGATCAAATCCTTGCAGTAAGAAGACCAATTATCATATCTCATAAATAGGGAAGCAAGTTCACCTAAAATTGGGATGGATCATACGCCATTCTAGAAGTCTATTCAAGCAAGGCTTACAAACTCGTGGATGCAGATGGATTGCGGATTGGTCCCATCAATGGAAAATTCTTGAAGAAGTACTATCCTTGAAGCAGCATTATACTCTTGGCCCGCAAGAGTATAAACTGTGTATGACTCAAAAAAATAAAAAATGTTCGCTAGGTTGAAAACCTCGAAAGAGGCGGCCTAGGCAAATTTAAGACACAAACAAATAAAAAAAAAAAAAAAAACTCTCTCTAAACTACGTTATGACTTGATCCTCCTCACTGAGGTACGTAGGTAGCTTAGAGTATTGTTACTCTAGGTTCAGTCATAAGAACAAAAAAAATAACGTCGCATGTGAATGTCATGCTAATTCTTTCAAATGAAGATTAGAGCACGCAGATCTTGAGCCAACTTCAAACACAAATTTGTACTAATCCATAAAGACCATAGAAGTGATTTTTATACAAATTGAAGATGTCGAAGTTATCTTTCCAACAAAAAAAGAAGCTCATTATTCCGGCGCTCCTACTCCACGTTATGAATTTTCTTCCACAAGTGTGCAAAGCTGAAGAAAGCTGAAGATTCAAGCACAGAGATTTTAAGCCAACTTCAAACACAAATCTGTACTAATCCGTAAAGCCCTTGGACATGATTTTCATATAGATTGAAGATCTCGAAGTTATCCTTCCAACAAAAAAGAAGCTCATTTTTCCGGCGCTCCTACTCCATGTTATGAATCTTCTTCCACATGTGATATCTGTTTTCGGCCTTCTACAGATTAGCAAATGATGATCTTCAAAGAGAATTGCTTCTTCCCAAAAGTTGTTGATATTTGTTTTCGGCCTTTTACAGATTAGAAAATTAAATGATGATCTCGATGAGGTGTTCGTCTATGATTTGGTGAAGTTCTGGTTTAGAGGACCTAATATAAATATCGAGCCTCCACAAAAGGTGTCAAAGGTACGAGCCACAAAGCCAAGGTTAAACCATAATCCATCTGGACATATTGATTTGAACTTCCTACGCGGACTGACGAGGAGAATACCCCCTTTGTCAAGTTAGATGTGGAAGAATCACTTAGAGAGCCCTAACAAAATTAGTCTCATCTCTAAGTGATTCTTCCACATCTAACACAACAAAGGGGGCATTCTCCTCGTCAATCCGCAGTAGGAAGTTCGAATCAATATGTCCAGAAGGATTATGGTTTAACCTTGGCTTTATGGCTCATACCTTTGATACCTTTTGCTGGAGGCTCGGCATATCTATTAGGTCCTCTAAACCAGAACTTCACCCAGTCATGGACGGACACCTCATGGAGATCATTTTTTGCTAATCTGTAGAAGGCCGAAAGCATATATCGATAACTTTTGGGAAGAAGCAATTCACTTCGAGTATCAATTTGCGTCAATTCTTTCGCCGAGGGAACGACTTCGTCATAAAAGTGCCTTGTACAGGGAGACCTCCAATTGCTTGTAAGTCCCAAAGTGATATGGACATCTCTCGAATGAAAGTAGAAAGTGTGTTGGTAGATGGGCGCCAAAGTTCACAAAAAGCATGGAGTACATTGTCGTCATAGTCGTATGTGAACAAAGAAGTATATACAGCATCATAAACCTTGATGAGCTCCAAAATTTCCTTGTGGCGGGGCAACACGTCTTCTACCCATTCCAGTAACTAGGTGTGTAGCAGACATTGCCAAAGTAAGAAGAGGGAACACTCCAATTGTTGAAACTTCCATTAGAATGAGAAGATTTGGACGATGCTACGTCATGATGAATTGCGGATTTCAGTAAAGGAACTTTCATGCGAGTAGCCTTGCTCGAGAATTTTCTCATGACGTCTTTGGTATCCATTTTTTACCATTCTTAAGGAGAAGAGATTCATCATATTTCCCACTAACAAGGGAGAAGACACCGATAGTCGAAGACTGAACCTCCAAAAGTAGAACTTTGGCATTTGGATTTTGTTGGTCATCACCAACTATTTCAAGAAGAGGATGCGGCGAATCTCGGTCACGGAAGTGCATCATGTTGCGGGATCGAAGTCATATTTCTCTATCCAAAATCTGCAACAAAAAAATAATCAAAAGGAAAAAATTTAGATTCGTAAGAACATGTCCAAAGTAAAGGTGGTAACCTCAAATTTTTGCGGTTGGTGAAAGGCTGATTTCAAATAGAAAACTGAATCAGCACATATGCAATCTAATCGTGGTTTTTGTATATGATGTAGCCCTAAGAATTTACTTTCCAACACTGCAAACCTCTTGTGATTTTGTTATTCCTACGTCGAGATATGATTTTTTTCGCGAAGTCGCACAAAGCGGATGCATTCACTTCATCAAAATTTTAGGCTGAGTTCAAAAAATTACCGGAGTAAATTCGAGAGTTGTTTGATCATGATTTTCGTACATAGTAGCTCTATGAGTCTAGTTTCTGGAAAATCAAACGGATCACAATTTCAATATTCCTACAATGAGATATGAATTTTCTACCAAAGTCGTGCTGAGCTGAAAAAAAGTGATGAAAATCAGAGTTGTAAAAAGAACCTACTTAAGAGAGAAGGACTCAATTGAACTTGATCATGCGACAATGCGATATACAATCACCAGGAGAATGTGGGTATACATAGATTTCAAAATATGGAGACATCAATTTGATTCCTACAAATTATGGAAAATTTAGTTGGAAATTATGGTAAGTTTTCATGGGAATTAAATTATGGAAATTTTCAATAGGAATTAAGTTATGGAAAATCCATAGGATCTAAATTATGGTAAGTTTCCATAGGAATCAAATTATAGAAATTTCATAGGAACCAAATTATGATAAGTTTCCATGGGAATCAAGTTATGAAAATTCCATAGGAACCAAATTATGGTAACTTTCCATAGGAATCAAAATATGGAATTTTTTCCATAGAAGTCAAGCTATGGAAATTTCATAAATACCAAAATTAGGGTAAAGTTTTCTCGAAAACTAACATGGGGAGTAAAACAAAATACCCCGAATGAGGATAGACTCGCGTAATGAGAATTTGAACTCCTTATGTTTTATTCAAGTGATTGAGCAAAAACAAAAAAAACCACCGGCAGGGAATTCAACCCCAAAGAAAGCAACGCCTAAAATTTCCGTCGAAATCACAAGCCATGTATCACCAAGTCAAGCTTGTAGACGCAATTCTTGCTCATTGAATTGGCGGTCATTTTGTAGTTGATGACCCAAATGAAATTACCAAACTATGAAGAAATGACATGCGATATGTCTTCATGAGCTCGAAACACTCCAAGTCAAAAATGAGTTGGTAAACGATCGAAAGTCAAATAATCTCTTACAAATTAGAGAATGTTGTCATGAAGACTCTGGTAAATATTGACCGCAACATATCGGAATAGTCATTTCTCATGAAGCTTCAAAGGTTTCGTGAAAGATCAACTACGGAAAAAAACATTTGCTTCACAAATACTTCAAGGCTTGTCTTTACAAGTTCGACAAATTGAGCACCTAACAAGCCTCGAAGTAGGGGACGTTTGTAGACAGTGAAGTTTTATTGATAAATTCATATTAAATTTGGATTAAGTCTTAAACTCATGATACGTTGACCAAGTTAAATTAATGGTTAATTAAGTCTGATTAATATTTAAGTCAAAATTATATGACTTAAATCAAGTCCAAATTACATTTGGGCCAGTCCATTAAGTTGAAAAGATGAGCCCAACTCATGTTCTTCAACCCCAGGGGCCAAAATTGCTCGGACCAAAATACCCCTCAAACCCTATCTCAAACCTATATAAAGAGGTCTTCATAAGACCAGAAAAGACATATACATACACATAGAAATACATAGAGAATCATTTCTCTTCAGTGGTGATCTGCAAGTCTTCTGCATACAAAGAAGTCTTTGCTACAAGTGTTGAGCCGCAAGTTTTCCATCAAATCGAGAACATTTGTGAAGAGAAGAATCAGGGGATTACATATCTTTTTTTAAAGAGATTTTATAAATATAATAATCTTCGCATTAATTCAAATACAAATACTGTTGTTTTCTTGTTATTTTCCTTTTCCTGTTTGTTGTAGTTCAGGATTGAAACTTTAGATGCTTACAATTATAACTCATACTTTGTAATGTTTATGTAATTTTTAAAATTTTGTATATGTTAATTAAAAATCCGCGTGCAACGCACTTGTCGAAAACTAGTTATTATATATACAAATAGTTATTTATGGTCTTTTCAAAAAAATTGTACTTAAAGATTTTGAAGAATGAAGTTACAAGTCAAGATAAAAGTTTAGACGATGCACAAGATCAGTATTATTTTTCTATGAAAGTTATGCAAAACTTGATATCATTTCTAGCTCGGGATGTTAATTGGCTAAGTCTTTGGCTTAAGCAAATATAATCAATATTTATATTTATATCAGTCTTTTGTTTGGAGATTTTCAGAAGCAGTCTTATATTTATTCATAAAATTTATAATTTTGTGATATGAAGTTTAAGAAACATTGGTGGTCAAATAGAGACCAAAAATATTGCTTGTCCCTAAAGGTTCATCTAGGATGAGACAACTTCTCATCCCTAAAGGTTACTCTAGGATGAGGTGGCTACTAGTCATAAAAAAATGATATATGACGAGGTAGTTTCTCGTCGCTGAAGGGATTTAATGTAGGATTGCGTACTGGTTGGTTCGATTTTAAAATTAATTGGTTTGACTTTTCAGTTATCGGTTTGTAGGCATGCTTAATCTTATAGAACCGTTAAGATATTAGTTTATCAGTCATTAGTTATATGTTCGGTCATCGGCTTAACCATTAAGATTTAACACACAAAAATCTTGGAAAATCACTTAGAAACAAGGTGACAAACCAAATTGACCATGCACGTGAGTTTTCAGAATGCATCTTTCTCAAAAGCAAACACTGTCACATTGTAGAATAACCGAAAGTTTAAGACAACCTAAAATAAATATATGAAACTAAACTCTAAGTCAAGGAATTCATATACCAAATAGTATAAATATAATTATTTAATTTACTATCGGATTATCGGTTAGCCCGTTTAAAAAAAAGTTCAAACCGTTAATAACCGATAGCCCGGTAATAAAGAAAATCAAAATGGTTACCAATACCACTAACCAATAATTCATTACCGATAGACCAATAGCTTTTTTGTATTCGGGTTATCAATTTCGATTCGATTTTGACCAATCCTAATTTAATAACTAGAAAATAACTAGTTTTTAACGAAGAAAATCAACTATTTGAGACAAGATACATGGTCTTTAAAAGTATTTTGCGACCAACTTTGCTTCCATCTCTAAAGACATTTAAGGACAAACTAAAGGAGTCTGTTGCACTTGACCTTTAGTGAAGAGGTCTATTAGGATGTGTGGCGACAAGCCTTTGCCCGTCACAATAGACTATTTGGGACCATATTTGAACTTTTTAGGATTAGATTTCTCTTTCTTGTAGCCTATTTTTCTTGTAGGGAAGACATTCTTAACCAATATAAACCATGTGAGCTATAATATGGAGTTCACTGTGCTACTCTCAGACTAAAAAGAGTGTCTTACTTGCTAAGGTAAGGACCATAAATCATGAGCTAAGATGGATTCACTAGCTAAAGTCTGTAAAGAATAAGTCCTACAGGAACACATAGTTCTCGGACCTGGGTAATCGCCACTAGTCATACTCGGTGCTAAGTAATTTCCCAACGGAAAACATGCATATGCATACTCATAGAAACAGTAAGAATATGGTAATACTAAATCTTTCATGAAAATATTGATAATCATAATAATAGCTCCTTAAAATCATGACTTCATAACGCGAGACACCTATCTGAAGCATCTAAATCATCATAATCATAAACTGAATGACACTTTATCTGAAAAAATGATTCACCCATGACATTCATATCGTAATATACACATAGAGAAATAGCTTAGTCATGATCACGGATTACTTGCATAATATGACTTCATGAAAATATCATTGAAAATACTGAATTATGATCAAATCCTGCATAGTAAGATCAATCATGAAGAATAAAATTGAAATTAATAGAACCCATGAGAAATTATGAAATCCTAAAATTGAGGAAGAGTAAGAAATTGAGAAATTTAGGATTCTTTATGACTCAATGGATGAAGAAGGAACCATTGATAAAGTTTCCATATACCTTAATAAAAACCCTAGGTGGAATTGAAGAAGAAGACTTGAAATCCTTGGAGCCTTGACCTTGCCTTGAGAGAGAAGACTTGAGTGAAGATTTTAGAGTTTGGGAGAATGCAAGTGAATGGGGTAGTGAGAGAGCTCTTAGGAATCAATTAAAATGTTCAAAATAAGTCCAAATGACATAGTATAGGAAAAAAACTCAATTAATCCTAGGAAATAACTGACGAACGGGTATTACAGAACATTCTACAAACTATATATTCTTTTACAGACCAACTGTTCAATTGTAGACCTCAACTACTGAAAATCCAAGTTTCTGAAGAATGAACCATGAACCTTCATCTCCGACTTGTAATCCAATATACCACTCGTAAAGTCTTTATGTACAAGTTAATGTACTGAAATTACAACTTCCTAAAATTTGCATCCACGAGACCCTACTACGACCCATAATTTCCTTTACGAGCCATATTGTTGGCTCGTGCATTGAGACCCAAGATTCTGAATTTCTAAACTCATTTCTACGAGCCTATCCATGATCGGTGAACCATTCTACGACTTGTAAACACTGTTTGTGAAATTCGTAAAGCTGCAAACTTCAACTGGTTTCTGCACTTTCCAACTTTCAACTGAGTTATGCACCTCCAGGTGATACAGAGAGAGAAAGAAGAGAGAAATTTTCTATAAAACCCTACATATAGCTATAAATTGTAATTTTTGAAATTATATTCAGCTGGTTTATGCACTTTTCCAACTTTCAACTGAGCTTTGCACCTCCAGGTGTTGCAGAGAGAGAGAAAGAAGAGAGAAATTTTCTATAAAACCCTACATTTAGCTATAAATTGTAATTTTTGAAATTATAGTGGTTTATCATAAATACATATCATATGTTTGCCTTGTTAAATTTCCTTCTATTTGGGATAATTTTCAAATATGTACCAAAAAGTTATTAGTTTACAAAAAGATATAGCCAAAAACCTATAAGATGGAATATAGTCAAATTTACTATTTAGCTATGGTTTATCGCTATTTAGCCAGAGTTTCATTGCTAAATAATTATCAATCCGATTTACTTTTATATTTTATTAACTATGATTGACTGCGGCTAAATAACTAACTTTTTTTACTTATTTTTTTAAGTTACAGTTAAATAGGTATATGTAATGTACTAATGTTGTATAGATAGTATATAAACATGTATGCATATTGTATAAATTGTTTAT
Source organism: Solanum piurae (assembly GCA_029582685.1). Classification (NCBI taxonomy): domain Eukaryota; kingdom Viridiplantae; phylum Streptophyta; class Magnoliopsida; order Solanales; family Solanaceae; genus Solanum; species Solanum piurae. The sequence continues at coordinate 33,607 of JAJOOO010004718.1, read as the reverse complement.
GAACATGTATATATGATGTATAAATAATTATGTAGTGTATATGTAATGTATCAATATTGTATAAAAAGTTATGTAGTGTAAATGTAATGTATCAATATCGTATAAATAGTTATTTAGTGTATATCTAATGTATCGATATTGTATAAAACATGGTATATAAATATGCATATATAATGTACAAATAATTATATAGTGTGTATGTAATATATAGATATTGTATAAATATGTATAATCGTGTATCGAATTGTATAAATAATTAGGTAATGTATCGATATTTAGTTGACTGTCATATATTCTCACCTTAATAGATTAAAAAATAAATAAAAATAATAAAACGATATAAATATTCATTTTTCCAAAAAAAAAAAGTGAAACAATTAGAAAGGAAAAGGTTCATTTTATAAAATAAAAAAAAGCAACAAAAATAATATAAATTTAACCACGTGATAGCGATAAACCGTGACTAATGTATTAAGTAACTACATCAAATATGAACCTTTTATCTGAATTAGATCATTTTGGATAATTTGGTAAATTTATAAAGAAAAGTGGTAAACAAATATTATGAATTATCACCTACCGTAATTTTTCCTTTTTTTTAGGAAAAGGAAAATTATACTCCAAAAAAGAAAACTATTTACAAGCAACTACCCTTTACTTTCATATCTCCTACTTTTAACTACTAACGTGTGTTTACTACTTGATACCATCAGAGTATATATATACTCCGACTGTATCAAGGATGAAGAAGCAGTGGTCCAATAAATAGAACAAGGGACCACTTGGACATATAATTTGGATCGTGGATACAATCAGGATAAATATATTGGGTGGGATCCAATTTTGATAAGTATTTTGTCTTTCGGGTCCAAGTTATGTATTTTTCCCATTATTTAGGCCCAATTACCGTTTTACTGTCATTTAGGTTCCGGATCCACAAAATGCTATCTAAAAGAAGTATGCAAGAGATGAAAACAGAGCTTCTCCATAACAAAAATCTAAACGCTTAAGATTAAAACTTTTGTTGCAAATAAATATGTCCCAACTCCTCTCTTTAAATCATAAGAACAATGCTTTGTCCATCAAAAAGTTATCCAAAGGAAGTGTGAAAGAGATAGAAGTTGGGCTTCTCAACAAATGAAATCTGAATTATTACACTACAAACTTCCATGCAAGCAAATAAGACCTAAATCCCCTCTTCTTCTAAAAGAATATTTTCTCCATCAAAATATTATTTAAAGGAAGTGTGACAGAGATAGAAAAGGAGTTTCTCAAGTTAAGCTATCCTAAGAATCCACATATGAACATATATCAGTGGAATCATTATCTTCTTATATTATTGTGAACATCCTTAACTTTTGTGATCTTGCTGATACTAATATGAGCTGAGTAATAGCCATATAAGCATCTAAGTCATCTTATTCACATGCTAGGAGGCCCCGTCAGTGCTAAGTAGGCATGATCACACCATTTGCATTTCTGATTTTTTGTGGGAAAGTTAGTTAGGAATACTTACCTCTAATTTCTGCTATTTTCATTGTAATTGTTTTCAGTTTCCTTATTGTAGTATAAGTAGAATCTGTAGTGCTATTGTAAGGCATGATTTGAATTGAAAGCTCAATACAATTTCCATTTCCTCTCAATTTCTCCTCTGCTCTTCCTCTGTTCTTCCTCTTTCTCTCAACTCTCCTTCTTTCTCCCTTTTATATGCATTTTTCCCCTTGATAACCCCATTTTTTGTATCAATTGGTATCAGAGTCAGGTTCGAATTGGTCAAATATGGGTCCTCAGAAGGAAACAAGTGTTGCGAATGATCTCTAGGAACAATACGAAGACTTGGCTGCTCAACAAATTTATTTACGCTCTGTTATGGAAGATAACATCTAGAATTGAAGTCAGACATGGATAAGAGGCAAGCTGAGGTGTTGAGAATCGTGAATGCTCTCAAGGATTCAGTGGATGGATTCCATCTCCACCATCAGGACAGGGGGAATGCATCTTCCTCAATTCCCAGAGACAAGGGACCTCCATTGACAACGGGTATTCTCGGATCTAATCCCCACCATGTTAATCACATTCGAAATCATAACCTAAACTTTCCTCGTTTCAATGGTGAGAATCTCAAAACTTGGTTGTATAGGATCAAACACTATTTTTCAGTAGATGAAACACCTTTGCATTATAGCCTTATAGGATAAAGCTTGTTGCTATGAACTGAGATGATGAAGCCTTAGCTTGGCACCAATCCTATCTAAAATGCAGAAACCCTTTTGTACCACTTCATTGGGATGAATATCTAGCAGCTATATCAGAAACACTTGGGGATGAATTTTATGATCCCATGTTAGAGTTGAAACAATTGAGACAAATAGGCACAGTTAGAGAGTTCCAGTTCTCATTTGATAAGTTGTTGACTCAGTGCAACCTAACTGGACCTCAAGTTGTTTCCTGTTTTTTGGGTGGATTGAAGAAGAAGTTATTAGGTACTGTTATAATGCATGAACCTCAAACTCTACAAAAGACTTGTAGATTAGCTAGATTGGTTGAGGCAACCTTGTCTGCAAATGTTAGAGGATCTAGGCCAGTTGATCTAAGTAGTCCTTCTGTAAGGAAAGAAGGACCTACTGCTAGATCTTCCAACTACAGTTACCAACAAAATTCTAGAGGGGTCATGGCCAACACCCCTAATGGTGATAATCCTAGATCTAGAAGGACCATTTCACCTGCTGAGATGCAAGCAAAAGGGGCTCAGGACTATGTTACTTTTGTGATGAAAAGTATAGCCCTGGACACAAATGTAACCTACCTAAGCATATGTTTGTGATGGAGCTAGAGGACTGTATGGCGGAGGAGTTAACACATGTGATAAATTCTTCTATTATTGAACCAGCATAGGATACTAACTTGACAATAGTTGAAGGGGCGAAACACCTATGATTTCATATTGTGCGCTTGCAGGTATTAAGGGAGCTCAAACTATTCAGGTGATGGAATACAGTGGTAAAAAGCCAGTACAAATTCTACTTGATGGTGGGAGTACTCTTAATTTCATTGCTATGGAGTCTGTAAAGAGGCTAGGCTGCACAGTTGTTCCTACTCCAGTAAACTATGTTAACTTTGGTAATAATTCCAGGGAAGTTACATCAGGAGTAGTCAAATTTTTTGGATGGATGTTGCACGGTACAACTTATTATTCTGATCTGATAGTTTTCCTTATTGATAAGTATGACATGGTCTTGGGGGCTTTGTGGATGAATACCTTAGGTCCAGTGACTATGGACTTTAATGAACTTATTATGTCTTTCACTCACTAAGGCAAACAACATGCACTTAAGGGTGTGCATGAGGAATGTAAGTTGGCTAGTTCTAAGGCTATAAACAAATTGTCAGGAGATGAAGTAGAATTGTTCATGTTTATTACCTTCACATGGTGGTGCAACAGTTGAGGTTCAACATTGTTCCTTACATATTTCTAGTGAGGAAGGTACTCCTCCTGAGATTGCTCAACTACTTGACCAGTATATCATGATATTTGATGAACATGTGGCATTACCACCACAGAGAGGATCATTTGATCATAAAATTCATCTGAAACCTGGGGTTAAAGTTATTAATAGCAGATCGTACAAATACTTAGACTTGAAGAAGGACATTATAGAAAAGTTGGTTAATGGCATGCTTAAGCAAGGGATCATCCAGTATAGCAATAGTCCATTCTCTTCTCCTGTAGTAGTAGTGGGACAGAAAGATGGTTCATGGAGGATGTGTGTTGATTATAGAGAGCTTAACCAAAGCACAATAAAGGATAAGTTTCCTATCTTTATTATAGATGATCTTTTGGATGCGTTAGCAGGAGCTAAATTGTTCTCCAAAGTGGACTTGAGGTCTGGTTACCACCAAATCAGAATGGTTGTGGAAGACATTCCCAAAACAGCTTTTAAAATTCATATGGGACATTATGAGTTTTTGGTAATACCCTTTGAATTGACTAATGCACGTTCCACTTTCCAATGTTTGATGAACCATGTTTTTCAAAGATACCCGTGGAAGTTTGTTTTGGTCTTTTTTTATGACATTTTGATCTATAGTAAGTCCTTACAGGAACACCTTACTCATCTACAAATTGTTTTTGATATCATGGTGCAACTACATTTATTGGCAAAACAATACAAATGCGTGTTTGGAATTTCTAAGGTGGAGTATTTAGGCCATTTCATATCTTGTGATGGTGTTTCTATTGATCCTAGGAAAATTCAAGTTGTTCAACACTGGCCTACTCCTGGCAACCTTAAACAACTTGGAGGTTTCTTAGGCCTAGAAGGATATTATAGGAAATTTATTAAAGGATATGGTGTCCTTAGTAGTTCACTTACTGAGTTGTTAAAAAAGGATAACTTCATATGGTCTGACAATGTCACTCAAGCTTTCAATAACTTGAAGGTAGCATTGACATTTGCTCTTGTCCTAGAAGTACTTGATTACTCTATTTCCTTTGTTGTTGAGATAGATGTAGTGGCTTTGGCATTGGTGTTATATTGATGCAAAATAACCACCCCATTGCTTTTATTAGCAAGGGTCTTTCTAATTGCCATGTTGCCTTATTCGTGTATGAAAAGGAATTGCTAGCTTTGGTGTTTGTTGTTACTAAGTGGTCTCACTATTTGCTTGGACAACATTTCATTGTGAAGACAGATCAGAAAGCATTAAAGTATTTGTTGGAACAAAAACTTCACATACTTGCAGATTAGATGGTTAGCTAAGTTGTTATCATTTGATTTTGAGATCCAATATAAGAAGGGTAAGGAAATTTAGTTGCTGATGCATTATCTCGAATTAAAGGTATTGAGCTTATGGCCCTTATGGTGTCCTCAGTTCAAGTGGACTTATTGGATGAAATAAAAGCTAGTTGGTTGGCTGATCCAGAATTGAATGCTTTGATTCATCTTGGTAGGTTCAGCCTCAAAAGCACTTTACCTGATTCTCTGATCAACTAAGAAGAAAGGGTAAATTGGTTGTTGGCAGGGATGCTACTCTTAGAACTAAGATCTTATCTTTATGGCATTCTACTCCTACGGGTGGTCACTCAGGTATTGATGCTACTACCAGGAAAGTTTTGACATACTTTTACTAAAAGGGTATTAGATCTGTGCTACTACCAGGAAAGTTTTGACATACTTTTACTAGAAGGGGTTTAGATCTGACATAGCATCCTTTGTGAAGAAGTGTGTTATCTGCCAGAGGAAAAAGTATGATACTTCAGCCTTCACCTGGTTTGCTCCAACCTTTACCTATACCATCCCTTCCTTGGACTGATATTTCTATGGATTTTATTTAAGGCCTTCCTAAGTCCAAACGTAAACTGTCATTTGGGTGATAGTTGATAGGTTAACCAAGTTAGGACATTTCATTGCATTGTCTCATCCTTACTGTGCTCAATCACGTAATCTAATTTTCCTGGCTAACAACTTCAAATTACATGGTTTCCTTGCTACCATCACCAGTGTTAGGGATCCAATTTTCATTAGCAATTTTTGGAAAGCTTTCTTAAATGCCCAAGGGGTTTCTTTGTAAACTTCTACAACTTATCATCCTCAAACTGATGACCAATCTGAGGTTTTAAATAGATGTCTTGAGACCTATCTCAGATGCTTTTACACTGATGCTCCATTTGATTGGGTCTACTACTTGTCCTTGGCTGAGTGACGGTACAATTTCGGCCCCCATTCTTCTATTCAAACCTCACCCTTTGAGCTCCTATATGGTTATCCTTCTGCCCTACATGGCCTTACTTGCCTGATGACTCCACTTCTGATGTTCTAGAGGATTTGATGTTGCTCAGAGACTTCAAGCTTCATTTGACTAAATTCCACTTGCATAGGGCTCAACAAAGGATGCAATCTCTAGCCAATGCCCATAGGTCTGACAAACACTTTCAAGTTGGAGATTGGGTGTTTGTTAAATTACAGCTATATCGACAGTCCTCCCTCTCCATTTTTCCATACCACAAATTAACTTCCATATATTTTGGTCCTTATCCTATTGTTGAGAAGATAGGTGCAGTCGCTTACAAACTTCTTCTTCCCCCAAAAGTCCTTATCCACTCCACTTTCCACATATCTCAGCTCAAGTACTGTCCTGAACTGCCTATTGTTATTGTTCACCCTCCCGTCCTTGATTTGTTTAGTCCTCATTACCCAGAACCTGAGTGTATCTTGGAGCGACGCAAGATCAAGCGAGGTAACAAGGCTGTAGCTCAATGGTTGATTAAATGGTCTGGTCTTGATCATTCTTATGCTACTTGGGAATTGGCCTCTACCCTCAAGACTCGATTTCCTTCTGTCACCCTTGAGGATAAGGGTGTTGTTTCACAGGGGGTATTGATACCAACATGTGATGAGTAATAGCCACATAAGCATCTCAGTCATCTTATTCACATGCTAGGAGGCCCCGACTTGATCACACCATTTGCATTTCTGATTTTTGGCGGGAAAGTTAGTTAGGATTACTTACTTCTAATTTCTGTTATTTTCATTGTAATTGTTTTCAGTTTCCTTATTGTAGTATAAGTAGAATCTGTAGTGCTATTGTAATGCATGATTTGAATGTGAAAGTTCAATACAGTTTCCATTTCCTCTCTAATTCTCTCTCAATTTCTCCTTTGTTCTTCCTCTTTTTCTCAATTCTCCTTCTTTGATCTCTTTATCTTCATTTTGTCCCCTTGATACCCCCATTTTTGGTATCACTTGCATTCATATATAAGATTGTGTTAGATCGTCAATCGTTCACTACTCATAACCACTGAAATTCCTCAAAAAGAAATATGCACACACGCAAGATTGGGAAGTTTAAGCAAGAATCCAGGCAAATAACCAAGCACCAACTTTTGTTAGAGCAAGGATCTGATGATAATTATGTCTCTCAAGGGATGAAACTCAAAATGATGGAAGCTCCGGGCATAAAGTAAAGCAAGAATGTAAGTGCAAATCATTGATCTTATAAGCACATAGAAACTACACATTCATGGTTTTAATCATCTCAAAACCTAGGAGATAAATATGAGGTTCACATTAGGGGCATAAAGAGGAAGTACAATCACGATCAATGACTAACAAAAACGTCATTAATGAACTAGTCTTTGTATACAAATTTATGGAAGTATATACTCGAACCTAAACAAACAACATTACATTTATATCCAACCCTTGTATTACAAAGCCATTTCATTAAGTTCTAACAAGATGCAAAATGCCTTTCAAGACAATGTTCATAACCACATTGACTTGGGAAAGAAACTAGATAAAAACCTGCCTGCATCCAGTATCAACCCGCAAGAACTCTTCCATTGCCTTAGGACTGTAAAAAGAGGATTCAAAGAGAAGAGAAAACAATGAGTGCACAAAGTTGATCCGAACACCAAAAGGAAAAGATCTAAGCCCAATTCAATCAATTAGGAAGTGTACTCGTACCTTGTTAGCAATGTTGTTAGAAAGCCAATCAAGACCCTCATAAAGTCCCTCTCCAGATGTTGCACAGGTGCTCTGAATGTACCTGAAAGTAGTCGAAACAAAATTTAGTGCATTCAGAAGTAAAGGAAGCTGTCACAACTGCTAGCAAGTGTGCCTACCAGTGACGCTGCCTAAGAGAGTGCAGTCCAAGCTTATCAGTTATTTCGGCAGCATTCATTGCATTGGGAAGATCTTGTTTGTTAGCAAAAACAAGAAGCACTGCATCCCGAAGCTCATCCTGGAACAGAGAGTAATGACTATTAAATTCCACAGGTCAGTCGGCAAAGTTTAAGTCCAACTTAAGAACAAAATCCTTTCACTTTGTCATTTAATAATTAATGTAACTATGAGCAGAAAAAGCATTTGGGTACTGTGGTTCAGCATAGAAGCTCCCTGCTCCTACGCACCCTTTACTATTTTATGTGTTCTTTTCCTAAGAAACAATATATGGACACGTTGACCTGTGCAAACATAAAGTGAAGTATTGCCACTTCTCTCTACTAGTTTAATTAAATGACAAGCAGAAGGAAAAATCTCCTCTTTGACCTATTCTCCCTGAACTCTTCTAGGTACTTAACCTACTAATGGTTAAATCATAAATAACCAACTGTCCCATTCAAGAATGGATCAAAGTTGATGAACTGTTCCAATTATGACATTCATCTTACTAACAATAACATCCTAAATAACATTTCAAAGACAGAGGGACAAAATGATTGGTCGATATGACACACTCCATAAGTTCAAGAAAAAATGTTTGACAATTTGGAATCACCGAAACATCATCTTTGGCTCCACTTGAAGCTCCAAAAAATTGAATTAAATTAGGTGCAGTCAATACCGTCAAGAGTTATACAGTTTTCTTTTACTTTGGACCAAGCACAGTTCTTTTATCTTCATTCAAGCTGGGAGATCATTGATAGTGCTGTTCACTGTAACTCTATCCTTGTTATAGAAATTGATAACATAACATAGATTATTCGTGTATAGTATCAGACTTTTGGCATACTCCTAAATGAGGATCACAGTAAAGTTTAAATCTAACTCAATTAACTCCCTCTAAATGGAAACTACTTTAGCTCAAGGCAAATGAGATTAGAAAATTACCAAACTAAGATTTTGAAGTTGGACTAATCAAAATAAAGAAGGTAAATTAGCACACATTAGCCAAAATTCATTTCAAAATCACAATATGCTCAAGGCTCCATTTAGGAACTCTGAATTGCATAAAATTAAGTTATATCCAAGTTTTTTTTTCTGAAAATGAAGTTATATCCAAGATTATTGTCAGGGATGAAAAGTATTTTGTTTTTCTCATCCATAGTTTTGATTTATTATTAGTCTATGTTCAGGGATTTTCAGCAAATTAGAGTCATCGCTTTGTAGTTTTTATAAAGAAAAAAAAAACAATTGGAAAAATAGTTCATTTTTTAGTTTTAATAATTGCTAAGCAAGCTTTATCTGACAAGATTGAGGGAAAAAAGTACTTCCTACGTTTCAATTTATATGGATGGTTTGACTTAGCATGGAGAGTTTAAGAAAGAGAGATTTTTGGCAGACATATATACAGTGTCATAACCACAAGTTGTAATCACTCTTGAAGAAAACGACTATTGCAAATGCTTGTGCAATAGTTTCAATGGTTCAGGTATCAGCTTGAAGAGCTAATTAGTATACAATGCAGATTTCAGTACTATTCACTTAAAATAGTCGCAGATTTTATTTTATTTTTGTCATGCAGAATAAAGCTTTAGAAGTTGAATCTCATTTCCTGAAAACAAAAAACAATATAAAAAAGGTGTGAGAATTATTACCTCATTTAACATCCTATGCAACTCATCTCTTGCCTCCACAACACGATCTCTGTCATTGCTATCAACCACGAAAATGAGACCCTGAGTGTTCTGGAAATAGTGCCTCCATAATGGACGAATCTGAAAAAAAGAAGTGGCTATGCATTAAACAGTTGAATCAAAGGCCTCATTCTATGAAGCACATAAGTCGAGGAAAGGGGAAAGGTAAGATCAGCAAAGAAAAGATAAAGACTTACTCCCGGTTTATCATAAACAAATATCAAACTCTATGTTAACTTATATTCCTTAGAAACTAAAAACATCTATACCTTGTCCTGACCCCCGACATCCCAAACAGTGAAGCTGATGTTCTTGTACTCAACAGTCTCCACATTGAAACCTGCAAATTATCAATTATTATTGACATCATCCAAGCAGTAATATTATAAGCATACAAGTACAGTGGTTAGAGTAAGCTAAAAACAGGGCTGATTATCTATTCATAGCAACACTTTCAACAAGGTTGTGAAAACAAGAGCATAGAAGAAACATAACATACTTCCTTTCTTTAGTTCATTTTAAAGGCTCTCTTTTAGTGCATTTACAGAAATGTTTTCCTAAGAATTCCGAAAAGCTTGCTCATCTTAAAACCAAAAAATTGGTTTAGAAAAGCATAAACAATTTCCTACTGCCAAGTAATCCCAAAAAAAACGAAAAAATCAACCTCATTCTATTATAAAATGTTGATCTGGCAGAGAATAGAAATTAATTAGCATAATCTATTTTAATCTTTCATATCAAAACCCCAAACAGAGCATGTCATGTTTTCTTAGTTTTTAATCATAGAAAGTCAAGCTGTAGAATAGCCCCCTAAAGAATTTTAGGTGATAAACTTAAGGATTATATGCATACCCCTACTCTATTGCACCAGATGTTCATGAATATCCTTTTTATGATATACATCAACAGATTATGATAAAAGATGTTAGTATAATTTTAATTCAAATGTAACTTCTGTAATGTCCTTTGTAACCAGTCAAACAATGAAAAAAAATGAATGCTAACATTCAATTAAGCTTCAAAATTGATACACTTCTTTATCTAAAATTCTAGAATTTCAGCAGACTCACAATTCACCTATAAAGAATTCTCTTCTGAGGAAGAAAATCCAATCATAGATTACATTTATGAATTTCTAAAGTTATTCTTTCAATACTATATGCAGCAGAGGTACTTTAGATGCAATTTTTGAAAGTTATACACTACAGTTGAACTGTTAATTTGTAAGTATAGATATGCATGTAAGTGAAGTACGTACCAATGGTAGGAATAGTAGTAACGATCTCGCCCAGCTTGAGCTTGTACAATATGGTGGTCTTACCAGCTGCATCAAGTCCAACCATGAGAATTCGCATTTCTTTCTTGGCGAAAAGCCGGCTGAAAAGCTTGGTGAATGTCAGCCCCATTTTTCCTTCTTGTTGGTGATCCCTATGTTAAAAGAGCACTAACTGATATAATAAAATATATTAACAATTATATATTATGAGTCACAAATCAAGTAATGAAATAGTATGTACTCTCGTTTCCTCAATTTATATCACAACTGTCTATTTTGGAATGTTTAAAATTTCCAGAACTAGTGTGTCTTGTATAAAGGAAAACACTTTCATGATAGTCATTATCTGATTTTTTTTGTGTTACAGAAAGTTATCTTTTATCAAAAGTGGAAAGCTAACTTCAATTACACCAAAAATATTTTCCTTCACAAATGTCTCAACCCTGCTCTATATTACTTTTTTCAACAACAATTAGACATGATTATCAATCTTAACACTCAAAAAATTCATCAAACTGTCAATGCAGAACACCTTCAGATCCATTAAGCTATTTTTTTTTTATGACAAGGAAAACTTGCAGCCGCTACCATTTGGGTGCACACAGGCTAAAAAAACCCCGCTCCTATGCAATAGCTCGCAAACCACATAGGAGAGGTAACCCGCCTGGTGCAACGAGCTCGACCCAGAAGGCAAACCCCTTGCTTAAACTTTCAATTTTGATATGATGTTCTTCTATGAAACTAAATCTTCGACTATCATTATAATATTTTTCTTCCATTATCACTGACATAATATATGACTCAATATAACATCTTAAACTCAATTCCCTTTGAAATGTCCTCATATAAAACGGAAAGAAAGTATTGATTTGTTGCAAAATCCAGCGTATCATGAAATGGATCTGAATGAGAAAGCAATTTGCCAGAAATCAAAATTTAAATTCACAATTCAAAGCTCTCTATGAAAAAAAAACAAATTCAAAATCCAAAATTCAAAGTTAATACGATTTGATCTTCAAATCATAACACAACAACACAAATTCAGATCATAAAAAAAAAAAACGATGAATAACCTCAAATCAAATGCAAATCACCGAAAACGGTAAATGTAGCACAAAAAATTCAACCTAAAAAAGGAATTTTTTTATTTTAACAATACGATTGATAAATTATAGATAAGAATCATAAGAAAAAGCTATCTCGAATCAAGAGAAATTCAATCTGAAAACTGATTAAAAACACAAAGTCTAATTAGATAAGTTTTTATACATGAAATGAAATATAAATTATAATTTATGAATGATAAAACATAGAGATGTTACCTAAAAGATGATTATGGAAGAGGGATCTAATGAAGAAAGAACGAGAGAGTGAAGCCTGAGATTAACGCCAAATTCTGAGAGAGTAATAAGAAGAAGAGCAGAGGAAATAAATATAGATGTTTCGGATGCACTAAATTGCCATTTCATTTTGTTACAATAACGGGAATGCCCTTACATTCTGACTCTGTTATCAACTCTCTTTGGCCCAAATTACCCCAACTGACAGCCTATAAGTTTTATTTACGTATTATTTTTTTTTAAATTTAATTTATAAATATTATTTGAAAGGGAAATCAGATAAACTGGTTATATTTTACGTAATTAAACTCTAATTTTATTTGTTATCAGTTATCTTTTTAAGAAAAGACAAGTTAAAAATCATTGCAAGTTTCTTCATTATTTCTTAACTTTTCTTCTTAGCTTATTTTCTTTCACCTTTAATTGCGGTAACTTTTCTCCTTCTTCATTGATTATTGACATATTTTTGCTGCTTTGAATATTTTTCAGTGAATTTTAGGATTTTTTTTGTTGGGTCATTTTTTGTTCTGCTGTGTATTGTAGCTTAACTTTAATTGTGTTCTTCCTGTGATTTTTAGTGTTTTATAACATTTTTTATCGTGCATTTTCAGTATAATGCTTTTTTTTTTGGTAATGCAATATAATGATTTGATTCTTCTTCAGTAAATTTTAGGAATTTCATAGTGTGCCTTTTTTTGCTCTTCGATTATATTATAGATAGACTGGATTTTTTTTCTTCAAGTAAATTTTAGGAGGATTTATTTGTGTATTTTTATTTCTCAATTTTGTTCATTCTTCAATGATATTTTGAATTTCTTTCTACGTTTTTTTGTTTTTCTTTCGATAAATATACAATGTGTGTACTCTTCTATTATTTATTAGTACTAGGTGTGTGTACATTATGATGTACTGATTTTTTTAAAGTTTATGAATCTCAAAATGGTCTATCACGTTGATGGAAAAGTTAGATAAAAGAAATAAGATGGATATAGTATCTATGATGTTAGGTATTGTATCACATTTGAACCGAAATGGCCAATCGATTATGTCAACTGATATGTACTCTAGTAAACTACTAGTTTACTTTTGCATGAGATTCATTCATCATGTCCATATTTTTATACAGCAAACAAGAAAAAGACGGTAATATTTGAAGTAAATATTTAAAACTCATTTCGATTGTAGTAATCTGTAGATATTTAATCTTCCAATAATTTACAGTCTCAATAGAATAATTATTATTTTTTCGATTCCTCTGAAACATAAAAAGTTTCTTTTGAGACTTACTACATCCCCAATATTATGAATTATTTCAGTTCTTTGAATATTAACAAATTAGCTATTTCGGAGCTCTCAATTAATTTTGTATACTACCATAAATTTTACAACACCATCCGTATGGTGACCATCTCTTTCAAGGAGAAAATTATTCTTAATGTCATGGTAAAATTATTAAAGAAAGACTTGTTTCTTGACAACCAATAACAATTTTGTGTTGTCACACAATAATATTTATTTTGATCATAGCAACAATCTTTATAGGAAAGAATTATTTCTTTCTTTTGTCCTTCAATAGTTCATGATAAAACATACCACAATATTTATGATGTACTCAAAGTATATGACCAAATGATCATTTATGTCAAAATATTTCTTTTCAATATCTCAAACCTTTCGAAGAGGTGAGATATGACATTTATCAAACCATACATAAACATGTCCTTATTCATATGAACACAAGTCACATTCTCTTCAAAATATGGACCATAACCATTTGTACATGTTCCATAAGTTTTTATTAGAAACTAATTGTCATGCTTTGACATTATCAAATTTATTTGACACACCTCAACATCATTTTAAAAGGTCAAATGTATTAAATGAACTACCTCTTTGTATTTCTTTATTATGATGGAGGATTAACAGAACTTTTCAAACTGGATTGTACCAACAACAATGCGCCCAATAACATTTCATACTACTTTGATTACCAATAATTACCTTTACATTTGAAGTACCATCTTAAGAACCCATAATGTTCTTTCTTTTAATTACCACAATAATGACCATTAATATTTTACCACTCATATTCGTAGATTCAATCACTTGTCATTTTTAGACATATTATGTTATGTTACCACATTCACATAAGAGAATGGAGCAAATTAATTGGACAAATTTCGTGACTTTAGTCAAAAACATATTATTTTGTGTTAGTCATCACCACATCATCACTATGATGCATTAGGACTTAAACCCAATGTCTTACCCATATAAAGAAGTCTTAAGCCATAAATTAATAGGACTTAAACCCAATATCTTATTCTTACAATGCATCAAAACTATAGTCCGATATCTTACCCTGTTGATGCCATAGGACTTGACTCCATCGACTTTCCCTCAGCTAATGGCATCACATGCCAAAGTGAAATAAAACTCACATTTGAGTCCTTTAAATAAATATCATTTAAATTGGAACCTTGCACTTCTCATTTAGATTGAGTGCCAAAAAATAACATGGACTCTTATGACTGATCAACTTATCCGGAGTAAAGACAATGTCCATTCTGACTTGTATCATTAGCAACTAAGATAATAAGATTATAAAAATGATACCATGGAAGCAGTAGTATTTATTTGTTAAAAAACATATTTGCAATAGATGTTAAGGGGACTTTACCTTTCATGAGTGTTATCCATTAAATGTACTATAAGTCACATTTCATAGTGTACTTAGAATTTATACTATTTTTGGTAATTGAATAAACAGAGATATAAATGAATTATACTCTGAAATAATTTTAATCCTTGATTTATGTCAATATATAATTTCATTTTAAGAAAATAATTAGATAGACAAAAGTAAATAGACAAAAGCATAATTAATTGATATAATCGACTATTGAAGTAAAACACTTCAACTAAACAGGATCGAAAATGACAAACACAACAAATTAGTATGATTGAAAAGAATAACAAAACATACCTGTAAACACACTTTTGAAAGGTATAATTTTGCCCACGTTGATTAGATTAAGAATATGACTAGAATAAATTTATTAATGCATACCTTTTATTCATGAGCTTTGTGTTGATAACGTGTTTTAAAATTAAAGCAAAAGAAGACAAGAAATATAGAAGATGAGAGCAATAGAAATAGAGAAAAAAGAGATGAGATCGTGTTTCTTATTTTTTCAAGTATTCCCCTAATCTTCAATTGTATCCCATATATATGAACTCTAATGCCTTTATTTATAGTATTAATTACATAGAGACATACAAAAGGTTAGTCAAACATGACATTAATCATGAAAGTTATAGAGACATTAACCATGCAAGTTATGGAGGAATATTAAAGGGAAATGTTATGGAGGTGTGGGAATTACTATACATTTTGGTGAAGTTATGGACATCCACAGAAATATATTTACAACAAAAAAATTATAAGTTTTATTTAATTATTGTGAAGTGCAAATACATTTAATATGGTGCTCTAAAATATTCATGATTATTTTAAAAAAAATATAATATTACAATATTGATCCTTCCTTGAGAATCATCAATAATGTATTTGACTTTACAAATTCCCAATAAATGCGAATAACCATTAGACTACAAAATCCAAAAAAACACATGTCCTCCAATTGTTGTTTTATGTTTGTCAAGAAATGTGAGAATTGCTTTCATTCTGATACCTAAAATTGATCAGAATGGAAGCTTTTAGAGTTTCTTCAAACCCATCCTATGAGATGTTACCTACATCCTTCCAAAATTCTCCCCCTTCACAATCAACACATCATCACTTCGATACTGAATTGGAGAACCTAAATGCTGTTCAAAAAATTGGAACATTATTGTTTGGTTTTGGGGTAATGATCCTTCTTTTATTTGGTATCTTTGGAATTATTGGTTTCGGTATGACAAGTTCAGCTAATTACATGAACAACCAAATCATCGTAAAACATGGAATTGATTTTGATTCCATTACTATATACAACTTACAACCTTCACCTAATTCAACGATCGTAGCTGGATGCAATGTGACATTCAAGGTGACAAACAAGAGAGACGTTGAATATTTCTACGATAAAGGCATGATATGGGTATTTTTTGATGAGAAAGTTTTATGGACGTTACCTACTAGAGAATTTTATCAAGCAGTTAGCGAGAAAACGGTTTTGAACGTAGCAGCAGCCCCTGCTACAATTGAGACGGATATATATGTTCCACGGGCACTTGTTAGCAGTCAGAAAATGCATCGATCTGAGATGTTCAAGATTAGGTTTGACATATTTTATCGCGGAGGAGTTGGACATAATGGGTTTAATTTGGGTGGATTGAAGTATTTTTGCGATGTTAATATGACTTTTCGCGATCAAAATACTCTTGTGAGCGGACCAAACAAATGCGTTGGCAAATTTGAGGATTTCTCTACTTGTTCTTCTTTATTCTTTTGTAGTCCATAAAATTTTGCCATCATCATTAGTTTTTTAGTATATATACATACCTTCTTGATCCAATATGATATTGTTTTTTATTCTTGATAGCGGTAGTAATTTATTAATAATGGATCTATTTTTCCTGCATTTCCTAGGTTTGGATTAGAAAACATTTTAGTTGTCTTTGATTTTGTTCCATTTTCTGAAAATTATTTTTAAAGTAGGAGATGTTTTTCATGAAACAAATTCTACAAAAATGTAGATGTTTCCTATGTTATTCATAATATGTAAAAGTGATCGATGATATAATTTTATAGTATCATTTTATTTAAATTTTATATATAATAATATAAAGAAGATAAGCCAGATGATGAAACACAAAAAACACAAACTATAGAAGACGATAATAAAATCATCGACGGGAGAAAAAGAGTGAGGAATGATTATAGGGTCAATTTTTAGAAGTTTTTAAACCATCACATATAAAAAATAATTAAGGCATTGAAATTTGTCCTGTCATATAATTATTCCATACTTTTTTTAAGACTCCCTCTGTTTTAATAGAATGACCTAGTAATAGCTCAATAACTTGGCATTAAAAGTTTGATTTGCCCATTAATTAAATGTATCAATATTTCCATAATCACGTGCCTTTTGTTAGAGTTGATTGATTGTTGTCAGAGTAGGAAAAATATTAAATTCATATAGTTTCAAGTTCTAATTAGACACTACTATAAAGGAACAAATAGATCTCTTTTTCCAGTGGATACTCCTTGAGCGTGAGAAGATACACTTCATTCCACAAGATAAAACACCATCAGCTACTTTAAGATAAAACACCTACTAATAATTTCAATCTTTAGTACTAACAATGTAAATTTTTGTAACATACTTCCCAATGTAAAGATGCTTTCTCAATCTTATTCAATTCATAACGTTGGATACATCAATATATAAATGAGTATATTTTATAGGACTCCAAAGTAATAATTGTTAAGGACTCCTAATTTAAAACTAATTACACGACTTCTTTAAATACAAATAGACTTTCACTCAAACTCCTACGTGACATTATCCTTACACTTCCCCTCAAGATGAACAAGGAGTGGAACAACTGTCAACTTGCTCTTCAAATCTAGAAATCGGACCTTGGACAAAGGCTTGGTAAGAGACTTGATCATGGGAACTCACATATCTGACTGATAAGGTCTTCGCACGAGCCTTGTCATGAACAAAATGAAAATCTATTTCCATATGTTTTGTTCGGGAATGAAAAATGGAATTAGAAGTTAAGTAGGTAGCACTAAGATTATCACACCAGAGAGTGGGAAGAGAGGTGGTGAAGCATCCAATCTCTGGTAGGAGATGTTCGACCCACGTCATTTCAGATGTAGCAGCAGCTAATGCACGATATTCTACCTCTGTGCTCGACCGTAATACAACTCTTTGCTTTTGAGAAGCCCATGAAATCAAATGAGAGCCAGGAAAAATACTGAAATCAGTAGTAGACTTGCGATCATCAACATCACCTCCCCAGTCTGAATCACTGTAACCATGAAGTAAGGTGGATGACCCATGAGAAAAAAAATAAACCATGAGATGATTTAGCCTTGACATAATGGAGAATACATTTGACAACAACCCACTGAGAATCCATAGGACAATGCATAAATTGTTATACTTTATTCACCGCGTACGCTATATCAGATCTAGTACATGTCAAATATTGTAGAGCTCCGATAGTACTTCTATATAGAGTCTGATCATGAAATGGACATCCACCAATATTGGAGAGCTTGGACGAGGATGAAGCGGTTGTGGAGACAGGACCACACGACCCCATTTGCACACGATTAAGGAGGTCTGTGACAAACTTACCTTGTGATAAATGCAATCTGATAGAAACTAAGATGAAACAAAATGAAAATGAAACTTTGCTGGTTAAATAAAGTGCAAGAATTTTAAACACTATATTAACCAATAACAATGTCCGTATGGAGTGGAAAAATCTCCAGATATAAAGATAATAATAATATTTTTCCTTCCTAGAATTCTCCTAAAATACAAATATTTATAGTAAACATAAGATAACTCCTAAACAGATATAGATAGAAACATTTACTACTGTAAATAACTGCTACTACTTGCTGGTAATAAATTCTACTTTATAACTACTATAGATAATTACTGTTATATATTTTATCCTACTTAAAACAAAGAAACTAAGACATATAAACTAAGATAGATTATCTCCATATGTTGCTCGCCTATATTTTCTTCTAAAGTAAGTCCTCAAAGGAGCATTCGTGTCAGTGCATCCTCCCTGAAAAGTCATCTTGTCCTCAAGGCGAAAAGAAGGAAACTGATCTGCAATTAGAACATAGTTGTCTCAACTAGCTTCTTCAAGCGGACGGTCAACCCAGTGAATGGGCAATTCCAAATAACAAGAACCAGCTTCTTTAACCCATCAATGTGCAAGAATCTTGGTAGGAGATATGGTGAGTTTCCAATCTTCATTAAGAGGAAGAGGGGCTGGTGGTGTAACAACTTGTTGACCATGAGTTAGACGGACCAAAGATATATGAAAACTCGAATGTACTTCGGAGAAAGGGGGAAGCTCCAGTTGATAAGCTACATGTCCAATATATCGTACAATTTATATGGTCCAAAAAATCGAGGTGATAGTTTTTCGTACCTGCGATGAGCCAAAGAACGTTGACGGTAAGGCTGAATACGTAGAAAGACAGAATCTCCAACTTGAAAGGTAACATCTCCACGATGAGAATTAGCTTGTTGTTTCATTCGAGTTTGAGCCTTTAAAAGGTTATCCTTGAGAATTTTCAACATGGCATCACGATTCAAAAGTTGTTCTTGAAGTTCAGCAATGCGTGTTTCTCCATGAACAAAAGGAGAAATGGATGGATGATTCCTACCATAAACAACCTTGAATGGGGTAGTTTTTGTGCATGAGTGGAAGCTCGTGTTAAAAGAAAACTCGGCCCATAGTAGATACTGACTCCATGTACGAGGTTGCTCCACAACAAAGCATCGTAAATACGATTCCAAACATCTATTAACCACCTCTGTTTGTCCATCAGATTATGGATGGTAAGATGTACCCATTCTTAGCCTTGTTTGGCTAAGTCAAAAAAGCTCCCGCCAAAAAGCACTAAGAAAGATAGCATCCCGATCAGGTAGAATTGATCGAGTAATGCTGTGAAAATACACAATTTCTTTACAAAAAACCTTAGCAATAATCTTGGCAGTATATGGGTGAGAAAGTGGGATGATATGAGAATACTTTTTTAGACGATCTACGACAACCAAAATTGTATCAAAACCACCCACTTTGGAAAGTCCTACAACAAAGTCAAGTGAGACATCTTCCCAAATTCTATCAGGTATAGGCAAGTGTTGTAGAAGTCCAGCAGGTGCTAGAGATTGGTATTTGGCTTGTTGAAAAACCAAACAGTTTTGAACGAAGACCTTAACATCATGTTTCATCCTTGGCCAGAAAAAGTTGGAGGAAAGGCGCTTCAAGGTTTTCAAATATCCTCCATGCCCGGCAAAAGGTGTGTCGTGAGACTCTAAGAGAAGCTTTTGTCGAATAGAAGATTGATATGGAACGACCAACCTTTCCTTGAAATAAAGTTTCTGATCCACAAGATGAAAATCTGGTTGTAAGAAAGGATCATGGTGAATAGCTTGAATAATCTCATGAGTATATGTATCTGCTTGGAGAGCATTTTGCCAATTGGAAAAATCCATCGGCACAGGAATAGCAAGAGCCACAAATTCAACATTTAATGGCCTCCTTGAAAGAGAATCAGCTCCCAAATTGTCTTTCCCATCTTTGTAAGAAATTGTGAAGTCGAAGGGAAGCAATTTCATTAATAATCTTTGTTGCTCATTAGTAGTAACATGCTGGGAAAGGAGATACTTGAGGATGCAATGATCTATTCGGACATAAAAATGATGGCCCAGGAGGTAGTGTTTCCATTTCTGCAAAGCTAAAGCAAGAGCAAGCAATTCGCGGTTATAAGTAGACTTAAAATGACTGAAAAAAGAAAGTCCCTTACTAAAATAAGCAATAGAATGGTCATCCTGAAGAAGAATAACCCCTATTCCTTCCGAAGAAGCATCACATTCCACCACAAATGGTTGAGTGAAATCTTCAAGTTGTAGTATCAGAACAGTTGTTAGAGCTTGCGTTACAAGTTGGAAAACATTCTCAGCTGAGTTTGACCATTGAAAAACATTTTTCTTGGTAAGTTTCGTGAGTGGTCGAGCCATCATTCCATAACCTTTCACAAATCTGCGATAATAACCTGTTAACCCAAGAAATCCACCTAATTCCTTCACATTAATTGGTACTGGCCACTCCAAAACAACTTGAACTTTATCCCGATCAACACCAATCCCTTTTTCTTAAATGACATAACCCAAAAAAGAAATGTGGATTTGCCCAGATGAGCATTTAGAAGTTTTGGCATAGTAACAATTGTCTCTCAGAAGTTGGAGAGCAAGTTCCAAGTGACTGATATGTTGCTCAAAGGTCTGACTGTATACCAAGATGTCGTCAAAGAATACAAGAATAAATTTGTGCATATGTGGTCTGAAAAAATCCTTCATAGCACATTGGAATGTCGAAGGAGCATTAGTGAGACCAAAGGGCATAACAGTGAACTCATAATGACCAGAGTGAGTACGAAAAGCAGTTTTATGAATGTTGGCTGGATCGACACGTATCTGGTGGTAACCAGAATGCAAATCAATCTTTAAACATATAGTTGCTCCATGCAATTCGTCCAGAAGCTCATCAATATTTGGAATGAGGTACTTATTTGGAATAGTGATTTGGTTGAGACCTCTATAATCAATGCACATACGCCATGTATTGTCTTTATTCTAGACGAGAAGGACAGGTTTAGCAAACGAACTGGTACTTGACCTTATAAAACCCTTTCGAAGTAATTCAGAAACTAGTTTTTCAATTTCTAATTTTTGAAAATATAGATAACGATACGGACGGATGTTGGGTGGTCTTGAGTTAGGAATGAAAGGGATATAATGAATGTGTTGACGAAAAGGTGGTAGGGCATTGGGTTCTTCAAAAATTGATTCAAACTTATGAAGCAAGCTTTGAATATCAATGGGTAGAGAATTACCAGAAGTATCAGCCTTCTTGGAGAAATATTGAAAAGCAAATGGTGCATTTGATTCTTGTGGAACCCCTTGAAGCTTATATCGCTTCCCATTTAAATTAAAAATAAAAAAACATCTCATTCCAGTTAGCTTGGACTGTATTTAAAGAAGCAAGCCACTTAATTCCAAGCACAAAATCTTCTCCTCTAACTGAGAAAGGATAAAAATCTTTATCAATAGTTAATCTGGGGAATTTCACAATAAGATTTTGGCACAAACGGTTGCAACGTATGATATCTCAATTGCCAATCTGAACTCCAAAATAGGGCACAACTTGAGCAGGCAACTGTAATTCTTCAACAATTTTTTCAGAGATAAAATTGTGGGATGACCCACTATCAATCATAAGCTGCACCTTGCGTCTATTTAAGGTCCCTTGAAGTTTCATTGTTGTGCCTGTTGTGTTACCTAGAAAGGCGTGGAATGAAATTTCAGCAAGGTCATTTGTACATGCATCCCCATCAATAATGTCATTTGGCATTTGTTATCCAGACTTACCACCTTCAATGATGCCATTTGCCTCCATAAGAGTGAGAGATGTTGTCTTGCAACGGTGACCTGGTGCAAATTTTTCATTACACCTAAAA
The DNA here is from genome assembly GCA_029582685.1 of Solanum piurae. Lineage (NCBI taxonomy): Eukaryota > Viridiplantae > Streptophyta > Magnoliopsida > Solanales > Solanaceae > Solanum > Solanum piurae. Next base: position 11,402 of record JAJOOO010004718.1, on the reverse strand, counting down.
CAAAGTCCTTTGGCTATTCGATTCTGCTTCTCTATATCCCAAGCACGTTTTGGAGAAGGACGAGGAGATATCTGCATAGAATTAGGATTAGTGCGTGATGCGTGTTGGGTCGTGACAGATTTGACTATTGAGACTTATGCCCGCGATTAGAACAAACATTTTTCTCAAATTCCATTGCAAGGCTCATCGCTTTATAAACAGTTCTAGGATTATGAATTCTCACATTTGATTTGAGTTCTTCTTTAAGATCATTCATGAAAACCCCTAAGAGACAGTGATCTGGCCAGTCTGTGACTTTAGATGAACGTTTTGCAAAAATTTTATGGTACTCCTGTATCAAACTAGTTTGGCGGATGCTACACAGATGCTCGTCTGGATTTTGAAACTCTACAGACCCATAATTTTGTTGCAATGCTTTAACAAGTTCTTCCTAATAGAGCAAAATTCGTTCACAATTAATCCAAGAGAGATCAAGCGCATCACCTTCAGAATACATAGCGCAATGTCAACTTTGTGTTCATCTGGAGTCTGGTAGTAGCACAAATATTTTACTGCCTTCAAAATCCAACCCCTAGGGTCTCCTCCTTCAAATCTGGGAAAATCCATCTTCATGTATGGCCTCCGAGGAGGATTTTTCGATCACCCTGTATTATCGATGTCTTCTTCCTCTTCTTTCCAAACATTTGCACTTTTTCCTCTGTTACGATTTCGATGATTGGGTTCCTCTTGTTGGGTGTTAATGTTCTGGCTTTTAGTGAAGCAACATTTGCTGCCAATGAGTCAATTGTGTTTAATTTTGATGCGATAGCAGATAGTTGTTGCGCAAGGGATTCAACATTGGAAACATCTTCTTGTGATTGCGAAGTAGAAGATCTGGTATTGACCATATTGGATCGGTCTACGCTGATACAAAATGATAGAAACTAAGATGAAACGAAATGAAAATACAACTTTACTAGTTAAATAAAGTGAAAGAATCTTAAACACTACATTAACCAATAACAATGTCCATATGGAGTGGACAAATCTCCAGATATAAAGATAATAATAATATATTTCCTTCCTATAATTCTTCTAAAATACAAATATTTATAGTAAACATAAGATAACTCCTAACAGATAGAGATTGAAACAGTTACTGCAATAAATAACTTCTACTGCATGCTGGTAATAACTTCTACTTTATAACTACTATAGATAATTATTGTTTATATATTTTATCCTACTTAAAACAAAGAAACTAAGACACATAAACTAAGATAGATTACCTCCATATGTTGCTCGCCTATATTTTCTTCTAGACTAAGTCTTTAAAGGAGCATTCGTATCACAATCCTTCAGGTTTCAGTTGGCTTGAATGCCCAAGAAATAGGACGATTTTCCCAAGTCTCTAACAGAAAAATGTGTTTTCGATTTGGCAATAAGAGCATCAATATGACCAGAATTAGAGCCCACAACTAGAATGTCGTCAACATAGACTAAACAAAACAACTTAACATTGGCGCTCCGAAGATAGAACAAAGAACAATTAGTTTTGGATCCCACAAAGCCTAGTGAGAAAAGGCTAAGAATTTGATCCACATACGTGGAGCTTGTTTGAGACCACAGAGAGATTTTTTAAGTAAACAAACATGATCTGGACAAGTAGGATCAACAAACCCAAGAGGTTGAGACATGTGTACAATCTCATCTAGCTTCCCATGAAGAAATGCATTGGAGACATCTAGCTGAGTGATGTGCCACTGATAAGACACAGCCAAGGATAGCAATAATCTTATGGTAGCCAACTTAACCACTCGACTAAATGTATCAGCAAAATTGAGACCTGGTCGTTGGTGTTATCATTTAGCCACAAGTCTTGCTTCATAGCAATTCAATGAACCATCTGACTTTAACTTCATCTTGGACACCCATTTATAACCAATAATATTTTGAGACGAGGATGGTGGAACTAGTTCCCAAGTACTTTGAATGAGTGCATTATGCTCATCTGACATGGCGTGACGCCAATGAATATCCTTAATAGCCTGTGAATGGCAAGAAGGTTCTACTATGGCCGATGTTGGTGTCGTAGTAGACATCGATAATGGTTTCTTTGGCTTCAAAGAGCCTGTTTTGTGTTCGTGTTACCATCTTTTGCAAATGAGAGGCTGATGGACGGACCGTACCAGTAGTTGAAGTGTTTCTAAAATCAGCAGAGTGACTTTTATTAGAAGAGTGAGGATTTTCTGCAACTACACTTAGTGAAGGTAAGTCTACACCATGAGAAACTCCATCGTGTGAAGGAGGATCAGTAGCAGATGTGTGTCCAGCAATAGGAGCAACAAATGATGGGGATATGTGATTTGTCAAGGATTCTACGTATGGAAAGGGTGAAGGCTGATTCGATGGGGGAGTCGGTAGTGAAGATTGTGTCATGGTTGGTGGAATTCTTGAAGGAGAAACACAAGTCTGGAATGGCAATGTAACATTGAAAGGTTCTGACATAGTATTGGTTGATGGAGGCACCACAACATCCTGCGAAACAAAAGGAAAAACATTTTCATAAAAAATGACATGACGAGAGACATAATTTTTTTAGGAAACAAGATCAAAACATTAATAACCTTTGTGTAACTTACTATAGCCTAAAAACGCACATGGTTTAGAACGAGGAGATAATTTATCCTTCGTATATAAGGACGAAGCCATGGAAAACAAAGGCAACCAAAAACACACGACAAAGACTAATCTAGATCGGTGGTAAATAACACATGAAATGGGGTTTTATTTTTTAAGCGTGGGGTTGGCAAATGATTTATTGTATACAGAATAATATCAAATATATTTGTCCAAAATTTATGTGGGACATTAGCATGATGAGGCAATGCTCGACCAATTTCAATAATATGCCTGTGTTTTCTTTCGGCACAACCATTTTGTTCAGGGGTATATGGACAAGAGGAACGCTGCACAATTCTATTATCTCTCAAGTAATTTGTCAATGCTTGATATTCTCCTCCCCAATCTGCTTGAAAACTTTTAATGGGATGACCAAAATACTTTTCAACAATTGTACGAAATTGCCTAAATATTGAAAGGACTTTAGATTTAGAACGAAGTAAATAAATCCATGTATGTTTTCTAAAGTGATCAAAGAAAATCACATAATATTGATAACCTTCATTAGAAACAACTAGGCAGGACCCCAAACATCTGAACAAACTAAATCTAAAGGCCCGGAGGCTTGAAAACTAGACTCACGAAAAGGAACTTTATGACTTTTACTAACAGCACATGTAGAACATAAATTAGAAGACTTAGAAGAAGGGAAAATGACGCTAGACGACAATGTTTGACAAAAAGTAAGAAAGGATGTATGAGCCAAACGAGCATATTAAACCCCCAAGGATGCATATGAAGCAGGTGCAGATGACTTCAACACAGAAAGAGAATACAATCCTTCTTCACTTGCGCCTTTGTGCAGTATGTCCCTCGTCGCCAAGTCCTTAATAAAAAAATGGTAAGGAAAGAATTCAATTGAAACTTGGTTAGACTTAGCAAAAGAACTAATAGACAATAAATTTTGAGCAGCGGTTGGAACATGTAGGATGTCATTGAGATTAAATTTTTTTCAAGAAATAACAACTGAACTTTTACCAATGTGAGAAATAGAAATTTTGAAACCATTACCTATAGTAACTTCCTCAGGACCTTGATATTCAGAATGAATACCCAAGTTATCAAGATCAGTAGTAAGATGATGTGTGGTGCCACTATCCATTAACCAATTTTATGGAGACAGAGTTCTTGCTAAATTAGAAACAGGGTGTCCAGAAACTTTATTGCCACTGGAGATGGACACACACGTGCAATATGACATTTACCTTCATAATTAGAGGTCTTGGTCCGGAAAATAGAAGTGTTGCTGACCAAATGTCTCTAGGAGGTCTCTCATGACTGCCCTATGCAATAGCAGTCCAGCTCCTTGATCACATGGCCAAGACCAACAAGAAGACTAAGAAGGACCAAATTTTGGCCACACTTTTGACTCAACTGGATCTAGTGGCCAAAAAGATCATGGAATTGGAAGCACCGGACAAAAAGAAAGACCGGTATACTCCCCCTCATGAGCGTATAAAACCCAAGGTATATGAGGGTGGACAAATAGAAGAGATAATCTCACTCATTCTTCACAAAGTCGAAGAACACGACAAAGTGTTGAATGAGATAAAAGAGAATATTTCACTGCTGAATCAGATGAATGCTTTCCATTCCATATATGTTCAGCTGTTGGAGACCCAAATGGGTCATGTATTATCTCGTCTCTACCCCATAAATCAAGATTGAGTGGAGAAATCGTGCCACGCCATTAACGAAGGCGCTTCTTGGGAGGCAACCTAAGTGTTTATCGCGTTATTTTTGTTTTAGAAATAATGGTGTGTTGATTGTGAGGTTGAAGTGCATAAAGTGTTAGAAAGGCAAAGATTGGCGAGCTAAAATTCTAGTCGACGCATCACCAAAAAGGTCGGTGAGCCCGACTTGGACATCCGTTGGACTCAAGACAATTTTAAATTGGAGTCTGTAAAACTTAGCGAGCCTAGGAGCAAGTTGGTGAATCGCCGACCAGGTCGGCGATCGCGGTCTAGTCCGCCGTTTGGACCCTCACATTAACTAGAGGTCCTGTAAAACTCAGCGAGGTAAGTTCCCACTCGGCGTGTCGCCGAGCACGACTAATGTCGGCGAATGGCCGAGAACTGGACGGTTTTTCAAGGTCAAAGGTTTAAACTTCCAACTCTTTCACTTTCCCTCACTTTTAATCTTCCCAAACTCACACCCGCACTTTAGTTTCTATAGTTTTGTCTTTCTACCGTGTTTTAGTCGTTGGAATTGTGTTCGGAGTGGATTTCATTGCCGCCTAGCATTTCAATATCATTTTAATCGGCATCTAAGGTTGGTTTTCCGAACCCCGAGATTTATTCTTAGTAATTTGTACTCATTTGCAATAATCTTATCTTAGTGATGTGTGTTGGGCCTCTCTGATATTAATTGTTGTTGTGTGTACCTGTTTTAATTCGATATTCTTGCTCGTAATGCCTATAATGTTGAATTCCCATAATTTTTATGCCTTCAATTTGGTTAGAATTTGTGGGGTTGTTCTTGCATGTTGTTGGGTCTAGTCGGGTGAAGTCTAAGTAACCCTTAGTTGTTCCAAATGACGTAATTTTCCCAATAATAAAGCGGGTGACGTCATTCTTAAGGGCAAAAGTCGTCAAATGGCCAAATTTGGCAAAACCGAGACAAATCTGAGTATCCTGGGGTAATGGGTGTAATGGGTCTTGCTTTAATTTAATGAGTGCATGCTTTGATTTTGTTTTCGGGGGATTGCGGGGTTGAATTTGAGAAGTTGGGTAAAAAGTAGGCACGTTGGGTCGTTTGGCGAGCTAGGTCGAGCTCGCCGAATCACTTGGTGGTTCACCAAAGTTTCCCATCTCGCCTTTAATTTCATGCTAAATGAGTAGTTGTGTTCTGTAACTTTCAGCGAGAAGTCTGACGTCGCCGAAAGCACTCGGCGACTCGCCGAAAGTCCTTCCCATCGTCGACATGCCAATTTGTTTTTGAGAATTTTGAGCCAATCCTTTCGGCGAGCCCGATCTAGCTCGCCAAAGCGATTCGGCGAGTCTGTCTGCATCTATTTTTCTGTGATTTTGCTTGAAGTGTTTCTCACTTTTTCTTGATGTTTTTGTAGACGTGGTAAGGACCAACATCGACATACCACCTCGAAAAAAACACGGGGTATCACAATCAATAAAGAGGGATCAAATCCTTCAAAAAAGGAAGGCAAGAGCTTTAACCGGGAGACAAAGACAAGGGCAAGATACCCATAGATGACAGGGTGACTACTGGCTCCCAGACTGCTTTATCTGAGCCTGAGGATGACCAACCTTTACAGTCCCGGCATGCTGAGCTCTTGGCTAGATCTCGCCCTAACTCAGCTAGTCCTTCCAGTTCCCACACCAGCAGACTCAGTACCAGCTCCGGCACCTCCTGTGGATCCTTTGCCACTAGTCGTCCCTCCCCTCAGGCTTCTAAATAGGTTAAAAGGTGATAGATTGTGAACCATCCTAGAGGAGAAGTTGCTATCAACGAAGGGGCTAGATGGTAGATACTCCAGTGTGAGGGACATACTACAGTGGCACAGGTTTTAGATTTTCACCAGGCCCTGAGGCCCTTATGTTCCTCCATGCCGGGAATTCTATGACGCATATGGTGCCTTGGTGCCAAAGAGTAAGAATAAGGCCGGTGAGTTCAGACCGGTTAAGTCGATCATGGTCCGAGGTATGGAAGTTGGGTGCTGCAGTGATATCATAAACACTGTCCTTGAGAGAGCCACGGGGTTCGAGCACAAGTATGAGGGCTTGGCTACAACTCAGTCCCTGGATGACTTGAAGGGTTGTCTTTCTCCCCTCTCTCTGACGTCACTCTGAGATGGATAGAGGTAGGAGTCCAAATCAAGAAGAAGGATTTGAATGTAGCTGCTCGGTAATGGTTCAGATTCATCAACAGTTCCATCATGCCTTCACAGAACGAATCCATCCTCTGACATATGAATGCAGCTTGTTTAGGGTCTATCTTAGGAAAGAAGCGGCTCAACTTGGGACTTATCATTGAGCAGGAGATGGCCATGAGGGTCAAGTAGAGATAAACCTCCTTGCCATTCCCAGTCTTGATCACAAAGTTGTGTCGGCATGCTGGAGCACCCCGGGATGATACGAGAGATATTGAGGTTACCCCGTCTTCCTCCACTGACATCCAGCGCATTGAGGTTGAGTACACTCGAGAGGAGGCTGATAGGAGGAGGGAAACTTCGGTGGATATATCCCCGGAGGTGGACGTCGATTCGATACTTGTAGAGGCATCTTTGCCTACTTCGGACTCCGGGCCTTCAGGTACTTTAAGTCCTTCCTCTTCTTCACAGACCCCAGGTACCTTTTCCTCTGCCCAGCCCACCAGGATCACTCCGGCGATGATCCTGAAGATGGGGCACCTGGCCCATCTGACATGAGGGCGACCAGACTTGAGAGATCCATCCTATAGATGATCGAGACTGCCATCATTGTTGCACTGACCCCCTCCAGACTTCTATTGACACAGCTCTCACCACGAGAGTTGAGGCTTGTGAGAGCAGGCAGGGGAGACCTCCGAGGTGACGGCTTTGAAAGCCGAAGTAGCAGATTTGAGGAAGAACGTAGACTATCTAAAGTCTACTGACTTCACTTCATTACTGGAGGCTGCAGATGATTTGGACGCTCTTGAGACTTCAGAGATTCCTCTGGGTACCACCGGAGATGTGCATAGGAATGATGCAGCAGTTGAGGAGTCGGAGGCAAAGACCGACGAGGAGCTGATAGAGATCAGGGAGGAGAGCATATATAGAGACTTGCCGAATCTTGAGGAGACGATTGTGTAGTCGGTGATCCAGACATCGCTGACAAAGACATCCATGGGTGCGTCCACTGGAGCTGGTCCTTTTGAGGTGACTCCGGGCATTGATGCACAAGTTCAGAGTGATAGACAGATGAAGCGGATGTTTATATAGGATCTTTCTTTACCTTCCTCTCTGTCTTACTTTGTTTTGACTTTTGGATGTTTTTGCTTGCATTTGAGGACAAATGTTTTTATTTGTGGTGGGGTGAGGCCCACCTTTTGTGACCTTTTGTGATTATATTTTGTTTATTTATTGGCTTTTTAAGCTATAATTGTGTTTTATACATTTTTGTGGATGATTGAGCTTGTGGCTCCTTGTTTTTAATTGCAAATGATGTTTCTATCTTTTAATGATGTCTAGCTAAAATCCCAATTATTGGGGTGTGATTATGTTATTATGGGTTGATTTAGCTGTTGGGTATTGTTAATTGATAATGTAAATGTTATTTAAAAGTGATTTCATTCAGTAATTGTGGCTTAATCTAAAGGGTTGTAGTTGCAAATGCAACTCTACCTTTGTGTTTTTGGCTTGCTCGAGAGAGAGGTTTTAAAACCAAGATTATTGATTTGATGGTCTGTGGGTATGGGGTTGTCATGGGTTCAGCTCGAGAGAGTGAATCCTAAACCATTTCCCACACATTCAGCTCGAGAGAGTGAATAGACTAAAGCGTAGGCTGTTCTTAATTGCTGCTTATTGGTGTTCTAGAGAAACCAATTTGATTCAGGGTAAATTGTTCGAGAGAAAGTTTATCCCCACTAAAGTCTAGCTTATTCACTGATTTACAACTATTCACTATTAATTGCAATCACTCATTTGTTTACCTTAGCCCATAATCCAATCACATCCCAAGAACTTGTCTCTATACTTGCTATTTTCGTGTTATTTGTTGTTGTAGTTGATAGTTACAATAAAAAAAAACATGTTATTTGACACTTGTGTCGCCCCAAACTTGAACCATGCTTTTATTCGTAAATGTTTTTACCTATTCATGCTTTTCTATTGATTCTCAAATACGTACCACTCCCTGTGGGATTCGACCCACCAACTCACTTAGTTGGGTTATATTACTGATGAACGATCGTTGGCACTTAGTATTGGATGAAGTGTCCTGATACGTGAAATCAAGCATATGCAGCAACAAGTTTGTCCTAAGCTGCACGAGCAGTCGCCGCTCCAACCAATTGAGGTAGGATACTTTCTGAAACTGAAAAAACAATCTAACTTAGAACAAGTTGGTCGTCACGTAACCAGACCGTATACGCCGGATTGGGTTTGGTATTGGTATCCTCCAAATATTATTGTGGCGTCTGTGTAGTATGATCAATATGATGATTCAAGCCACATGTATATATCATAGGCATAAACTGTGTCTTCCACAGTAAAAAGTTTGAAGATGTGAGTTTTACAAGTAATTGATGTGCGAGGTTTGGAGATGGTGAAACAGTAGGCGTCATGGAAGGGCTGCTGCTAGCTTCACCTATGAAATATTGTTGGTAGATTTCGATTTTTTTTGTGTGAAAACAAAATGGGTTGATTCAACCTCTTATGGCTCTTGATACCATGTAAAGATGCTTTTCAATCTTATTCAATTCATAGCGTTGGATACATCAATATATACATGGGTATATTGTATGGGACTCCAAAGTAATAACTGTTAAAGACTCCTAATCTAAAACTAATTACAAGATTTCTTTAAATACAAATAGACTTTCACTCAAACTCCTACGTGACATTATCCTTACACCCAACACCATTGTTCTAAGTCCTCTAACTCCGACAAAAACTTGCAACACTGTATACCAATCACTTTCCCTTCTTATCCAGATGCAACATCTAAATATTCATACAACGATCACCACAGAAAACTTCATTGAAAATTTGGCAAACTTCATCTTGCTTTACCAAAAGTTTTTTTCTTTGTCAACATCAATGTTTTAAAAGGCAGTGCGTAAGGTGAGACGTCTTTTGCATTATGGGGCGAGACGTAAGCCCCGAGACAGGGAATGTAAATTTTATGGATCTACTAAGTGTAGTCTCATGTATATTCAATTTTATTATATATATATATATATATATATATATATATAATAAAAGAAGTGATAGTGCCTATTTGTCAGCACCACACATTTTGTAGATATATTAAATAATGAATAACAATATAAAATACAAAACATATAAAAAACACATACATAAAAAACAATTTTTAAAATTTGTTTACGTAAAAAAAACTGATGTTTTGATCTATTTTTAAAAAAATAAATATATAATTTGAATAAGTTTGTTCCTAATGAATAGTTAATTGCCTAATTTTTTTTTAAATATGGGGATTGTTTTAAAAAATAAATAAATGTTAAGTCTTATTTTTAAAAATTTTAGTTTCATAAAGGGAAGTAGTGGATTCCTAAAATATAGGTAATTGATTAAGTATTTTCTTCTTCTTTTTAAAAAAAATTCATAATTTAAATTATTTTTAATTATAAATTGAAATTTATCCAAAAAGTAATTCAATAAAAAATAGAAATACTTTTTGCATTTAAAAGAAATATTGAAATTAACATGAACAAAAAGACAAAAGGAAGATTCAATGGGAGTTTTTACCATTTTCTCTAATATTTGTGTCACATTAAAAAACAATTACAGAAGAATTGTCATGGTAAAAATAAAAACAGTTACAGAAACACAAGTGTCAGGTAAAAGTAACCAACCCACCTTATTTGTGGAAAAATATTTTAACTATCTTTCCGCAACCTCCTTATTTATAATAAAATAAATAATAATAATAATAATAATAATATTAATAATAATAAAGATAATAATAATAATAATAATAATAATAATCATCATCTTAGTTATTAAATTAACTAAATTAATTTAAAATCCGAAAATCAAAATAAATATTACAAATCTATATATATCTAATAGGAGAGGTGATAGCGCCTACGTGTCAGCGCCACAAAAAAATAGTATCTATATATATAATAAGAGAGGTGATAGCGCTTACGTGTCAGCGTCTCAATTAATCTCCTTTTGTTAAATTTTAAAATATATTAATTATATATTTGCAGTCTGTTTACGTCATTCATGAAAAAATTGAAACAAACACGTGTACTATTCACAATTAATCACTCATTTAATAATTAAAATAACAATTAATTAAACCAACTATTGACAGGTGTCAAATAGAAATTTGAAACAAACACGTGTCCTATTCACAATTAATCACATTTTAATTTGCTATTTTTTCTAATATATATATACTGTACGGTCAAATACTATTGTTTATATTGTCACAATTAATTAAATACTTTTTTTTTATTTTTAAAACAATTTTAAAGAAGTTTTCACAATTAAATTTTAAAAAAATTAAAATCATTCTAAAAAATGGTGTTGTAACGTGTGATTTTTTTTGTGGAAAAATTATTTTTCACAACCTCCTTATTTATAGCAAAACAAATACTAATAATATATATATATATATATATATATATATATATATAATAGGAGATGTGATAGCGCTTACGTGTCAGCGTCTCAATCAATCTCCATTTTTTAAATTTTAAAATATCAATTAATTATATATTTGCAGTCTGTTTACGTCATTCATGAAAAAATTGAAACAAACACGTGTACTATTCACAATTAATCACTCATTTAATAATTAAAATAACAATTAATTAAACCAACTATTGACAGGTGTCAAATAGAAATTTGAAACAAACACGTGTCCTATTCACAATTAATCACATTTTAATTTGCTATTTTTTCTAATATATATATACTGTACGGTCAAATACTATTGTTTATATTGTCACAATTAATTAAATACTTTTTTTTTATTTTTAAAACAATTTTAAAGAAGTTTTCACAATTAAATTTTAAAAAAATTAAAATCATTCTAAAAAATGGTGTTGTAACGTGTGATTTTTTTTGTGGA
>JAJOOO010004717.1:0-16306 GCA_029582685.1 Solanum piurae | reverse complement strand
TTAGTTCTAACTTCTAATACTCAATTCACAATCATATTTTAAAAAATCCCAATTTAGAAGAAAACCCTAAAATAAAAAATCTCCAATTCTCTCCCTAACTAACAATAATCAAATATACAAATTAACAATTGAATAACACAATTCATCAAACCAAAACAATATACTAATTTATAACAAATCAAATATTACTAGAATTGAAAAAAACTAAAATTAAACCCTAACCTTAACAAGCTAAGGAAAAGAGGCAGTAGGACGACAAGTGGCGGCGCCGGCGACGGGACTAGTGCTAAGGGAGAGAAGGGCGACGACAACGGTGACGTGGGGTGGCGTAGGGTGGCGGCGGCGCAACGATTTGGTTTTTAGAGAGAAGGGAGAGAAGAGGGAAGAGAGAGAAAGAGAAATTGGAAATGGGGGGAAAACCCGCTTTTGGTTCAATATAATTTTAAAAAAAGCGACGAACAACGTCTCTTTGTCCGTCACTTTTTACAAAATATTTGACCAAAAAGCAACGGACTAAGAGATGCCGTCCGTCGCTTTTTGTAAAATAATTTTAAAAAAAATTATTTTTATTAAAATGCGACGGACATCATCTCTTAGTCCGTCGCTTTTTGGAGCGACACCGTCTGTCCCTTTTTTGTCCGTCGCTTTTTATCATTTTCTTAGTAGTGCTATTAGGTGAATATATTTTGTATGGCCGACCAAAAAAATAGCGTTTGGAATTATTGTCTACTTGTCTTTGATATCTATTCCTTATAAGAAAAGATGTCCAATGAAACATTTTTGATAGTGACTTATAAATTGTTCAAGGAAATATAGTGCTTTCTGGTTGAAGACTTGATTTCGATATTCAAATATTGAGATTTACCTAAATTTGAGTTCTTGATTCCCTTCATTGTTTGGAGAAGTAAATCACCGCAAAGACATTTTGTATAGTATTTTACAACGAAAAGGGGTATTAATGAGTTTCTACCATACTATGTCTAGGTTGTAGTGACACAAGACAATTTGATCGTTCATCTTTGTATATTGAGACAATAACCATTCACTATGATCCCAACAAACAATTAATCATACGACAATTCATATTTTCAAAATATCTATTTAATCAATTCAAAATTGCATACTATATGACTCGGTATATACGTGAGGTACACATCCCTAGAAACTAATTCATAATAAACTATCAATTTTGTACATTACTTTTATTTCAATTTATATGTCTTTGGCACTGCCGGAAAAAAATCAAATGGTCAGTACTTGTTTGTCTCTTATTTTGTATGTTGTTGGAATTGTCAGCTTCAAATGTCACACCCGAGCCTACATCCTGGACGTAACTGGCACTCGAGAACTATCGTTGGTTCCCAAGCGAACCCTTGGTCTGACTCAATATTCAGCGGAAGACTTACTCAACAATACATGAACTCAAAAGTAAAGGTTTCTCAAAAAAACTCAAAGTAAATAACTCAGAATATTTAGAAAAACATTCAACTGGGCAAAAGAGGCAACTCAAGTCTTGAACATTAACAATTGAAAATGGAAAAGACTTCTCAAAAAACTACTGTCTATGAAGCCTCTAATAACTATGATAGAAGTCGGGACAAGACCCACGACATCCTAACAAGACTGAAATTAAATGTGGACCCTCCGAAAGCAAGGAGGCTCACCAAAGCAACTCTGGAACTGCAAGTGGTATCAACGAAGCGCCTGTTGATGACCCTGGTTACCTATATCTGCATCATGAAAGAAGCAGGACAAAAGGAGTTAGTACATGGAATGTACGAGCATGAAAGGGGAACTCTAAGGCACATACATAAGCTTGAACTAATAAACATGAAGAACATACTCACCTCATCTCAACTCAACTCAACTCAAGGATATTCAAAGATACTCAACTCAATTTAATATAAAAGCAATAATAAAGATGCAGTATAAAGAAAGATTTTAAACAATAGATTATAACTCAGAGTATTTAAAAATTACAATAATAACTCTTTTACTCTTATTTGAGAGATTCTCTAACCGACAACCATCACTATGAGCTATGTGATGATACAACGTCTCATCCACGCTGCTAGAACTGTCCTATACCTTGCCGGAGTATAAGGCATCCTCAACGAAGTGGATCCACTAAGATATACTTAAAACCAATAAGGAATCATGTAAAAAGTATGACCCTTTACCCATGTTGGCATACATAGTTTACGAGGACTTTGAGTTGTCTGAAATCGGCCCCATCCGGCTCAATACTACTCTCAATAATATAACTCATGGTCATATGTTTAAAAACATTTCCTCATCCTCAAACTTTGACATTATTACTGAAAAGGTTCTCTTAAAAGATATAGTGCTCAAAAGCTCCTCATGAACTCATTTGGAAATTGAAGTTTCCTCTCATTTTAAATATATAACATTTACTCTTGGGGATACTTAATTTCCTTATATTGATTTTGAAAACATGAATTCAACTCTCCTCATCCTCATACTCAAGTACTCAAGTCTTAAAACAAGTTTTAAAAGTTTGTCAAAGACTTCTCAAAATGACTCAAAAGTGTCACGACCCGGGTCTACACCCTGGACGTGGCCGACACTTGAGAACCATTGTTGGTCCCCAAGTGAACCATCATCCTGGCTGACCACAAGCGGAAGACTAACTGAAGCATACAAAGCTTAAAACTAAGTAAAATTCATTGAACTAAAATACAAAGTTTTAACTCAAATGATTAACTCTGAATATAATAGATTATTAAACTAGCCAGAAATAGGCAACTCAAGTCTTTAAAATATTTAACAAAATAAATGAAGCAGACTTCTCAAACTATACTGTCTATCTATGAAGCCTCTAGTGACAAAGATGGAAGTCGGGACAAGACCCACGACATCCTGACAAAACTGAAAGGTAAATGGAATCCTCCTGAAGCAAGGAGGATCACCATGGCTAACTCGAACTGCAAGTGGTATCAACGAAGCGCCTGCTGATGACCCTAGATATCTGTACCTGCATCATGAAATGATGCACGCTAAATGGCGTCAATACATGGAATGCACGAGCATGTAAGGGGAAATCTAAAGCATAATGTAAGCTTGAACTGAAATCAAAGGAAACATACTTACCTTGTCTCAAGCTCACTCAACTCAATGAATACTCAAGGATACTCAAATTTACTCAATTCAGAAGTAGTCAAGGATAAGATATTCAACTCAATATAAAGCAACAATAAAAGGTGCAATATATGAAAAACTTTTAAAACAATAGATAATACTCAATTTTATGTAAAAATACAATAATAACTCAATTGTATGTAAAAAATACAATAATAAATCTTATTTGAGAGATTCTCTAACTAACAACTATCACTATGAGCTATTTAATGATACAACGTCTCATCCACGCAGCCAGAACTGTCCTATACCTTGCCGAGTTATAGAAATCCTCAACTAAGTGGATCCACTAGTTTATGCTTAAAAATCAATAAGGAATCATCTAAAAAGCATGACCCTTTCTACCCACGTTGGCTACATGGTTTATGGAGGCTGTGAGTTGTTTGAAATCTCCCCCATATCGGTGCTCAACACTACTCCCAAAATATACTTAGCTCATATGTTTTTTTTTAAAAAAACATTTCCTCTTCCTCAACTTTGAGATTATTACTCAAAAGGTTTCTCTTAAAAGAGATAGTACTCAAAACTCCTCATGAACTCTTTTGGAAATCGGTGTTTCCTGCATCTTAAATGTAAAAACAGTTACTCTAGAGAATACTTAGTTCCCATATATCATTTTAAAAAATATAAACTCAACTCTACTCATCCTCATCCTAATCCTAATTTACTCAAGTCTTAAAACACATTATAAATAATTGTAAAAGACTTCTCAAAATAGGGTTCATGCCGAATTATGGACGTGAACGACTCAATTCAAGGTTTTCAATAACCATATATAAAACTCAATACTCATGACTCAACAACTCTAGGACTCAATGATACTACTCATCTACAGAACTGCTCAACTCATAGGGTCCATGCGGAATTATGGGCATGACAGACTCAACTCAAGGACCTCCATTAATAAGATATGGTAATCCATAATTATGAAATATAGTTTCAAAAAAAAGGTTAGGAACTTAATACTCAAGAACCTAGAACTCGGAGATACTACTCCTCTCAAAGATACTCAATTTATGAAGTTCATGTGGAATTTATGGGCATGAACGACTCTTCTCAAGGGTCTAAATGGCAATATAGAACTCACGTGTGCAACTCTTCTCATCCTCATACTTACTTCTTCAAAGTTTAGCTCTTATCAATAGTTGATCTCAAAGGAGTTCACGATTTAACTCAAAGACTTTCTTTAACTCTACTCTTAACTCTTTCTTGAATTTGAATTATGAATTCAAGGATTAAGATTTTGATATAGTATCTCTCAATGATTAAAGAAGGCTTAGATAGTTAGAAACAAAAAGAGAGCGATGACACGAATAAGAATGCACTGGCGCGACGCGGAGAGGGGTTCTACTTTTTGTTGCAAAATAATTTTTGAGACAGAGGACTCCGTATGCTCTCAGCGATGTGGAGAGGGGATTATCGTGTGGATGCTGAAAATCTTAAGTGCCTCTGCGACGCAGACCTAGGGGCAATTATTTTCCTGATCTTCTCTTCTCTGCCAAACATGACTCAACTCATACCTAAAGCAGTCTCATCGACAAAATTCACAAAAAAATCACAAACCCAGAACGATTTCAATAAAAATCCATATTAAAATCTATCAAGGGACTCAACTCGTTTGCAAAATTCACACCTGAAGAACTTAAAGACTTTCAATAATGGCTAAAAACTCAAGAACTTCTCAAGAACTCAATAATTAAATTTCAAAAAGGAATTCAAGGATAGAATTATACGTGATTGGCATGAAGTCGAACAAACACAACACTATGAAAGCTTACATACCTGAAAGAACCATCTTCTTGAAGAAACTTGAAGGAGAATCTTGGAAGATGAACCCTAGCCTTAGCACTTCTCGAATTTCTTGAGCATAAAATTTTAGGAGTGAATGAGAGGGTTTGATTTATGAAAACTGATTTTTATACACATTTAGGGTCATTTAGATTACCTCCTAAGGATTTTTAGGACTAAAATACCCATTAAGAAATAAATAAAACGAGCTGGGAGTCGGAATAATTTACCAGCAAGCAGTGAAGTCCGTATTGGCTCCATAACGCAGAGCCATCGCGGAGCTGCAACCAGGTTTGAGCGTCGTTAATAAATCAGTCATAAATTTTTACTCAGAGCTCGGATTACCAAAATTGGTGGCGTTGGAAAGAGGATTCGATGATCTTTCATTTGATATCTTATGCGAAACCTAACTCATCCTGTACTGAAAGTTATGGTCGTTTGAAGTTGACCCAAAACTTAAAGGAACTTAGGAACGACTTGAATGAATTCTCTTAAGTTCTTTTTTGGAACTTAAGGTGCTACATCTAGTGAACTTAACACTTAAGAAAATTTAAATTCCTCAGTAAAATCTCACTCACAACGAAGAATGGTTCGAGTCTTAGCCCTGTGTCAATCACTGCCATTCCTCTCGTTAGACCGTCTGTAGCACTCATAGCTACAGCCCTAACTCGATTATTTCCTAATAATTGTTGTACCTCACAAGCCACATTAATTGGTTGACCAACACTATCTCGACCTTGAACTACCAGAGCGTTATAAATATTTGGCATCTTGCCCGGGGGAAAGGCTACATCTAGTACCGGACTGATGATTTGGATGACACGCCCCGGGTTTTTTTTTTCAAGCGTGGAAACCCCAGAACCAGAACTTTTCTGGGGTTTTACAAAAAGGTTCTCTCAAACTTGACTCTTAATCTTTTCTTGAATTTCAAATGTAAATTTAAGAGTTATGATTCATGATATATAATATCTTTCGATGGTTAATGAAGGTTTAAATAGTTAGGATTAAGAAGGGAATGAAAGCTCGGCTCAAAGGAACAAATGTGGAACGAAAACGAAGAAGAAAAGTGGTTTGACGCTTGTGGCGCAGGGGTGGCGCGTCGCGCCAGGCCTCCCACTACTGGGTCTGATTTCTTGTGCCCCATGCCAGCCCTGCTGGTGCATCAGGGGTGCGGCACCCCAATCCTTTTCCAGAAAGTTCCGACAAATTCTTCTTCTTGATTTTTGGCCCTTATTCAAATAGAATCGATTGATTTTTTTCAAACTCTCTTAGATTCGTAAACCCAACATAACAAAAATCAACTCAAATCTTCTCAAGAACAACCCTCAAACTCAAAACTCTCGCCTGAAGAGCTCATCAAAACCACATTTAGAAAGAATGAAGAACGAAACCTCAAGAAATTCATCAAGAACCTCAATACACGGATTTTCATGGATGAATTTAATAAAGAAACTCATGATTGGAGTGAGGGTGAACGAACCCATCACTATGAAAGCTTACATATCTCGAAAAAATCAAATTCTTGGTGAAATTCCTCGAAGCGCGCAAGGAAATCTTGAATGTTTGAACCTTTTCTCCTCTTTGAACTTTGCCCTAACTTTCCAAACATTTTAGACTTTAGCGTAAACTAATTTTAATCAGCTTTGACCCCTAATTTGGGTGAAAAAAAGTGTGGGCTAGTGGGGTAAAGAAAAGACCAAAATACCCCTCCTTAATTCAGATGAATTTCCTTAACTGGACAGGCTGAAGTCAATGGGCATATCTTCTTCATCCGAACTCCGAATTTAGCAAACCCGGTGGAGTTTGAAAGAGGACTGAAAGATCTTTCATTTGTTATCTGATCCTCCGCCTAACTCATATTGTGCTTAATGTTATGATCATTTGAAGTTGACCCAAAACTCACCATTGAAGTCTTAACTTGCACAAATCTCAAATTAGCTCTTTCCAATTTAGTTCTTTCTAAGATCGAGGTGTTACATCAAATGTCCTAAGAGTAAGGGCATAAATGATGACATATTTTAGCTATATGAGAGAATTCAACAAGCATCTTTGAACTTTAATTATGTCCAACTCATACAGAAGAAGTAGTACTTTTAATTTCCTGGCATGTAAAACACTCGGAAGCTTATGAGTTTAAGAATGTAATCATTATTGGAATTATCGAAAAGCCACACGATGAAGGATATGTTTTTTGAAGGTCCTTGAGTCAAATGACACACACTTTAAAGGCAAAAAATTATGCATCATCTCCTTTCAGTAACTTTTTCAGAGGGGTTGCTTTCATGAAATGAAATTGTAAAAGCAATCCCTAATGCAACAAAAGGATTCCAAAAATCACATAGGATATGTCGATTCTCTCCGGGGAGGTTATACCGTCTCTTAATTAAACTGAGAAGGAATGCTCTATAAAAGTTTGGAAGGCTCTACTATTATGACCCAGAAGTAGAAAAATGAGGAAAAAAGAAGAGTTGGATAATAATAATAAGGGAAATAGTGATAGGGCTACTCTCTATTGACATGCAATTATAGTCATCGCATATTTCTGCTGACATGCGAAAACAAAGCTGCCCTTTTACTGTCTCTTCTTAATCGTAGCACGAGCGTCCGTGCTTGCAATTGACTACAATATGTCGATTGCAAGAAGGCACAGTTTCGTACACCCGCATAATTCTCGAGTTTGGAGTCAAAAAGACTACTTTTTTTAAAACTAAAATACACAAAGGACTACTTCTTCTTCTATATAACCAAAACTGACAAATCACTCAAAGTTGAGCAATTTGTCTTTAATATTAACTGAACCAATAAATTTTTTTTAATAAAAGTCGCTCATATTTGAGTGTTTGCTTCATCATTTTTCTTTTGAAGTCACTCCAAATTGAATAGTTTGGTTAACTTCTTTTTTAAAATAAAAAAAATTAAGTTGCTCACAGTTGAGCAATTTTTTTAAAATTTTATTTATTTTTTAAAATCATTTTTAAGTCACTCTTTGTTGGGTGATGTTCTTAATTTTTGTTTTTCGAAGTCGCTTAAAATGGATCAATTTGCTTAACTTTTTATAAAAAAATTAATCAACTTTATATACTTCTTATTTCATATAGATATAAAAAGAAAAATATATCAAGTAAGCTGGACTGTATTAGCTTTATTACGAAGAATTATATAATTTAATGGGAAAACGGTTTGATATATCCCTCAACTCTGCCATTTGGAACTGATATACCCTCGTTATAAAAGTGGCTCACATATACTCCTACATTTATAAAAATGGCTCACATATACTCCTACCGTTACAAAAGTAGCTCACATATACTCGTTTATCTAACTAAAGTGAAAAAATTAATTTAAAATTTAAATTAATTTTTTATCTTTATTTTTTAAAAAAAATCATGTTGGGCTATATATGACTCTTTTCACACATTTTTTTGACTTCATTGATTATAATTATATGCGTTTATTATTATTGTGATTTTATTTTATATTTTATTCTTTAGTGTAAAAATATGAGAAATAAAAAAAGAATTGTGAAAGAAAAATAAAAGTAAGGAGAATATTCAAAACAATTTTTCTTTTGATATACTGTAATTTATATTTTTTATCTGTAAAAAAAAGGGTATATATGATAAAGTCTACAAGAAAGTTAGTGAAAAAAATAAATTTGACTATCAAAATAATAAATATAAATTAATTGTTAAATCGGAAAAGTAAAAAAAGATGTGTGAGAAAGATTAAATATACCCCTACATGAATATATTGTTTTTTAAATAAAGTTAAAAAAAATATATATTTAAAATTGATTTCTTCAATTCAATTAGAGAAAAGGGGATAAGTACATATGTGAGTTAATAACGTAACAGTAGAAATATATATAAGTCTGATTTTATAACCAAGGATATAACAACTCTAAATGAGAAAGTCAGAAGGTATAACTGCTCGTCATGCACTACCAAGGCCCGTCAAATGGGTCGTGCATAATTTCTGCCCGACATGTCTTCACTATTTTGGGCATAACCTTTTACTATGAGCTTGGAATTAGGCAAACTCGGTGGCGTTGGAAAGAGGTCTCAGAGGTCTTTAATTTGATAGGTCATAAGCCACCTAATTAAATTTGTGCTAAAAAATATTATCGTTTAAAGTCGACCCTAAAATATAAGTCTAATGAAAACCCTTCACGGACGACTTCACGGTTCATGTGAAGCTTCATAGGACTTTTTTATGCCTATGGTCCTTGACCAGTGGCTAGGGGAGAACCCCGTCCTGACTTGACCCTTTCACGACCACTTGTACGACCCATCTCTCTCTTTGCGGCCTGTCTAAGGGTCCGTAGAGGGAGCCTTCTTGGGGCATATTGTGCCTTCTTGTCACGAGCACCATGACGGACCGTGGTCCCCTTCATGGCCCGTATAGAGCTCCTTGGAGGGTCTCATGGTCCAGCTTTGGGTTCTTGACAAACCCGCTAAACCCCTTCCTAGCCTTTCTCGAATCCGTGTTACACGAATTTTGTAAGTTTTCTATTCTTCTTCTTAAAACCATAAAGAAAGTGAGAATTATTCAATTATGCAATTACAATATTTTTGTGTGGGTGAATTAGATAGAAATAAAAATATTCATGAAACATGGAGAATGAAATAATTCAACTTCAAATGAGAAGACTATGAAGATGATTAATATGTATTCATTTTCATTGTCATAAATATACTTTTGTCGTAACTTCTACTTTACAAGAAGTTCAATGATTTTATGTTGCACAAACTACAACTTGGTGTTCAAGCTATGAAAAATTTGGAAATGTTGCAGAAAAAAAATTTGATGTTAAATTACTATAATACTCCCAACTTAAAACACTCTATTTAGTATATATTCTATATTTTATATTATATTATATTTATTAATTTATTTATTCTATATTATAATAAAAGTTAGCACCTATTCATATTGATGGGTAGTGACTTCTGTAACACCTCGGAAACCAAACTTAGAAAATGCAGCAGAAATTCACCTGAACCAGTGAACCATGGTAGGGTTCATGGACTGTGAGACAGACCACGGTCCGTTGACCTGCCCGTGGACTCAGTACCAACCCAGAAGTGGTGGACCACGGGACCCTTCACGGATCGTGGACCATCTCACGAGTCGTGTACATGACGACGGACTGTGGTGGCACCCGTGGAAGCTGTCCCAGAAACCTGCAGATACTGGACCAATGACCACGACCATCTCGACGGTCCGTGGCCCCTTTCACGAACCTTCAGAGAGGCCGTGGTCAGCTGCGTCAGATTTTTAACTAGGGTCGTGTTAGTCTTTTCCCCTATGCGTTGGACACCTAAACTATGTCGTTTAACTCCTAAACTACATTATTTTGGTCAGTTTTAGCCTAGTAACTTAATTAGAACTTACCCTAATTGATCATTCACCAAAAATCAAGCAAAACTTAGAGCAAACCAGGGAGAAAGTTGAGCAGGCCTTCAGGAAAATGCAGCAAGGTTTTCATCAGTTCCATCCCCAAAATCAAAAGATTTCTCCGTGAATTTTGTCCCAAGTATATGTGATTTCACTAGTGGGTTCCTTTCACCCATTAGGTCCCTAGAATTCAGTCAGATTCTTGATTCCCTCCATATCATCTAGTCCTAGGGTTTCTAGAATTTCAGCAAATTATTATGAATTAGTTATTTTAATGTTCCTAATCAGATTATCATGTAGTAGTATTGTTTTTGCCTAGATTCATGCATAAACTCAGAACCCTAGTTATGTAATTCTTTTAGTTCATGAATTACATTAGCTAGGACAGACAAACAGATATACATGTTGCATTTTCAGATTTGCATGTCAGATTATTGAGCTATGCATTTTACTTTAGTATGTTATAAATTTCACATATTTAGTTGGGAGAAGGCTTTATACCGAGTTAGACTAGGGCCATTCACCCTCAAGTACTAAAATTACGTGCCCCCGTGGGTTATAAGTCCCCTCTATGAGCATCACTTTAGTGATCACACCAGTCATGCCTCTATATCTCTGGCAAGGTATATTAGGTCCTCTCAATGGGGCCTATACATCAAACTCCACATTTAGCTCATGTGGTTTTATGTCGGTTCTTAGTAGCTCCCACAGTCAAATTCTAGTGAATAGACCAGGTTATCAGTCACAGTTCAGATTTCAGATTTAGCGTGTTTTAAACTTGGTCATTGCATTCAGTTAGTTAATGTTCATATTATATCATTGCTTTACCGCTTTTTTAGTTATATGTTTTATTCTACTCTATTTTGTCCTACATGCTCAGTACCTTTCAAGTACTGATGCATACTCTGCGCTACATCTTCTCGTGATATAGGTTCATGTCCTCAGCATTCAGATCATGCATACATCGGTTCCCGATCTCCATTTCAGCAGCATTAGTGGTGAGTCCTCATTCTTCGAGGACGATTAACATGATTATCTTTCTACTTTTAGTCTCTAGTTTTAGTTTTTGCTAGATTTAGATGGGGCCATGTCCTAGCAATTCTTGTTAGTTAGAGGCTTTATTTCAGACATAGTTAGATTTATTTTTAGCTTTCGAATTTGATATTTCAGTTGTCATCAAACTCACAGTATAGTAATGGGTATTCCCCATCATTCCAGTTTACATGATGTTTTAAGTTTCTGCATAGTACTTTCTTAATTCAATTATCTTTAAGTATGCTTATGATATACCAGCAGGGTTAGGTTGGGGTTACTCGTGATCCTAGGTCTCGTGTTTACGTCCAGGGGGTAGCCTCGGGGTGTGACAAACTTGGTATCAGAGCACTAGGTTTAAGAATCCTAGGATGTATAAAAAGTCGCACTAAGTAGAGTCTTTTTCATGGGTGTGAAGTGCACCACATCTAATGAGAGGGAGGCTACAAAGTTTTTTAGGAAAACTTCACTTTCTTTATATTCTTACCGTGCGTAAGGTATGATCTAATTTCTCATTTCTAACTAGACGTTATGTGTTTTCAAATCATACCTCCTCGTAGAGCTTATGGAAGAAATGAGAATGTATGCAACGCTAACGCAGCTCCTCCAGTCCCAAATCAGGAAGTTTCGAATGCTGAGTTTTGGAACACCATTCAACTTTTGGCTCAGAGTGTGACCAACCAGAACAATCAGCAGGTTCCAGTTCCTGCAAATGCTAGTGGTGGATTAGTGGCAACCAGGGTTCGTGATTTTGTTAGGATGAATCCTCTTGAGTTTTTAGGATTGTATATTGGTAAGGATACCCAAATCATCATAGATGAGGTCAAAAGGATCTTTGGAGTGATGCAAAAGACTGGAAATGATAGGATGGAGTTAGCATCCTACCAGCTTAAGGATATAGCTCACATCTGGTTTACTCAATGGAAAGAAAACAAGGGTACGGATGCAACTCCTATCAATTGGGAGTTTTTTAGTGAGACTTTTCTGGACAGGTTCTTCCCAAGTAAGTTAAGGGAGACAAGAGCTCAGGAGTTCATGAATTTGAGGCAAGGTAGCATGTCAGTCCAAGAGTACGTACTTAAGTTCACCCAGCTTTCTAGGTATTCTCCTCACGTGGTTGCCGATTCAAGGTCTCAAATGAACAAGTTTCTATATAGGGTATCCGACTTAGTGAAAACAGAGTGTAGAAATGCTATGTTGCTGGAAAATATGAACATCTCTAGGCTCATGACTCATGCTCACTAGGTTGAGAGAGATAAGCTTAGGGAACATGCTAAGGATAATAAGAAGGCTAGGATAGGACACTATGAGTATTCTCAACAGAAATCAAGTGGTGGAAATCCCTCGCAGTTTCAGCAAAAGTCTTCAGCTCCAGCACCTTCATCAGCTAGTGTTCCATCTTCCAGGTTTTGACAGGATCATAAAGGTAGGGAATCAGGCTCTAAGTCTCAGGGGAGTGGTTCAGAAACCAGAACCTACCCAACTTGTCCAAAGTGTGGTAAGAACCATCCGGGCGAGTGTCTAGCAGGAAGGAAGGATGCTTTGGGTGTGGTCAGTCTGGTCATAGGTTGAGAGATTGTCCTTCTTCTACACAAGGTCAAGGAGGCAATAATGGTAGGGCTCAGTCTACAACTTCAATAGCACCATCAGGTTACCCGACTCAGTAGGGTAACTCATCTGGTACAGGTGGCGGTCAGCGCCAAAACATGTTGTATGCTCTTTAGGCTCGCAAGGACGGGAAGATTCTCCTAATGTAGTCACTGGTACATTATGAGTCTTTAACTTAGATGCTTATGCTTTGTTAGATTCAGGGGCTACTCTTTTCTTTATAACTCCTTATATAGTAGTCAACTTTGATGTTAGTCCAGAAACTCTCTTAGAACCCTTCTCAGTCTCTACTTCGGTCGGTGACCCAGTTATAGATAGATAAATATACAAAAATTGCCCTGTCATAGTCTCTCAGAAAGTCACCTCAGCAAATCTTGTAGAGTTAGAAATGATATATTTTGATATCATTCTAGGCATGCATTGGATACATTCCTATCATTCTGCAGTCGATTGTATAACTAGAATCGTTCGTTTTCAGTTTCCAGATGAACCAATCTTTGAAAGCAAGGGTAGTAGCTTAGCGCTTATGGGTCGATTCATTTATTACCCTAAGGCTAGGAAGATGATCTCTAAGGGGTATCTATATCATCTAGTTTGGGTTAAGGATTCAAGCTCCGAAACCCCAACTCTTAAGTCAGTTCCAATAGTTAATGAGTTCCCAGAAGTGTTTCCAGAAGATCTTCCCAGAGTTCCTTCCGAAAGGAAAATCGACTTTGGAATTGATACCCTTCCAGATACCTAGCTTATTTCTATTCCTCCTTATAGAGTGGCTCCAGCTGAGCTTAAGGAATTGAAAGAGAAGTTGAAAAACCTTCTAGATAAGTGCTTCATTAGACCCAGTATTTCCCGATGGGGTGCACTAGTGTTGTTCGTGAAAAAGAAAGATGGTTCTCTCAGGATGTGCATTGACTATCTGCAGTTGAACAAAATCACAATCAATAATAAGTACCCTATCCCCAGGATTGATGACTTGTTTGACCAACTTCTGGGTGCTAGTCATTTCTCAAAGATAGACCTCAGAACGGTTATCATCAGCTCAGAGTCAGAGATATTGACATCCCAGAAAAAGCCTTCAAAACTCGGTATGGTCATTATGAATTCGTAGTTATGTCATTTGGACTAACCAATGCTCTTGCAACTTTCATGGATTTGATGAACAGAGTGTTCAAGAAGTATTTGGACTTGTTCGCTATCGTCTTTATTTATGATATCCTCATTTACTCTAGGAATGAGGAAGAACATGCGACTCATTTGAGGGTTGTTCTGCTAACTCTCAATGATCGTCAGTTATTTGCTAAGTTTAGCAAATGTGAGTTTTGGTTGCAATCTGTTTCTTTCCTTAGGCATATTGTGTCTAGTGAAGGGATCCGAGTGGATTCTCAGAAAATAGAAGCAGTGAAACAATGGCCCAAACCTACCTGTCCTACAGATATCAGAAGTTTCTTGGGTTTGGTTGGTTATTACAGAAAGTCCGTGGAAGGATTTTTATCCATAGCTTCTCCATTGACTAAGAAAAAGCTTAAGTTTCAGTTTTCAGATGATTGTGAGAAAAGCTTCTCAGAACTGAAAACTAGGTTAACTACAAATCATGTTTTGACTCTACCAGAGGGTACAGACGATTATGCTATCTATTATGATGCATCTAGAGTCGACCTAGGTTGTGTGTTGATGCAACAAGGTAAGGTTATAGTTTATGCTTCTAGACATCTTAAGGTGCATGAGAAGAATTATCCGACTCATAACCTCGAGCTTGCAGTAGTGGTGTTTGCACTTAAGATTTGGAGACATTACTTGTATGGTATTCAGATAGATGTGTTCACAAACCATAAGAGCCTTCAGTGTGTGTTCACCCAGAAAAAGTTGAATCTTCGCCAGAGGAGATGGCTTGAGTTCCTCAAGGATTATGATATGAGTGTGCATTACTATCCTGGTAAGGCCAATGTAGTAGCAGATGGTCTTAGCACACTATCTATGGATAGTGTAGCACATGTTGAGGAAGAAAGAAAAGAGCTAGCAACGGATGTTCACAAGCTTGCTCGCTTAGGAGTTCACCTTATGAGCATATCAGATGGTGGTGTAACAGTTCAGAATGGGTCAGAATCTTCATTAATAGTGGAGATTAAGGAAAAGCAAGACAATAATCCGATATTGCTCCAACAAAGAGTGCAGTTCATCAACAGAGAGTTGAGGTTTTCTCCCAAGGGGGAGATGGTGTGCTCCGCTATCAGGGTCGATTATGTGTTCCTAAAGTGGGTGAGTTGAGACAACATATTCTTACAAAAGCCCATAACTCCAGGTATTCTATTCATCTAGGTGCCACTAAGATGTACCGTGATCTGCGGGAAGTTTTTTGGTGGAATGATATGAAAAAGGATATAGCGGATTTTGTGGCTAAGTGCCCTAATTGTCAAAAAGTTAAGGTTGAACATCAGAAACCAGGAGGTATGACTCAAGAGATCAACATTCCTACTTGGAAGTGGGAAGTAATCAACATGGACTTCATTACAGGTTTACCTCGTACTCGACGACAACATGACTCCATTTGGGTGATAGTTGACAAAGTTACTAAGTCTGCATACTTTTTGGCTGTTAAGACGATAGATTCGGCGGAGGACTATGCCAAGCTTTACATTAATGAGATAGTTAGGTTGCATGGGGTTTCGTTGTCTATCATCTCAGATAGAGGTCCTCAGTTTACCTCTCATTTCTGGAAGTCATTTTAGAAAGGTCTAGGTACCCAGGTTAATCTTAGCACATCATTTCATCCACATACGGATGGTCAGGCAGAGCGTACTATTCAGATCTTAGAGGACATGTTGAGAGCTTGCATGATCGAATTTAATGGTAGTTGGGATGATCACCTTCCTCTTTTAGAGTTCACCTACAATAATAGGTATCATTCTAGTAATCAGATGGCCCCTTATGAGGCATTATATGGGAGTAGATGTAGATCGCCAGTTGATTGGTTTGAAGTAGGTGAAGCAGCCTTGATAGGGCCTGTTGACACCCAATTTTGGCCTAACATTTTCAAAATTTGTAACTGTTAATTTTTATTTATTTAATAATTTAAAATACATTTTTTATAATTTTGAATAAATTTATTGATAACTATCCTTATTTATCAAAATTTAGGATTTTTTTTTTTATTATTAATTAATTTTAAAATTACATTTTTTTTCACGTCATTAGTTACGTTTATTATATTTTTTAATATTGATTTTATTAGTTATATTTGTTAATATTAATTTCTAATATTTTGCACAATCTAAAAAATTATTCAAATACAAATATTTTATTTAATCGATAATTATGGGGGCACAAC
>JAJOOO010004714.1:0-20730 GCA_029582685.1 Solanum piurae | reverse complement strand
CTTTCAGCTGTCTCTTTACTTCCGCGCCTGAACATCTTTCCTGCAAAATATGATAAAAACACATAAAAATCAATACTAAAAGGCCCTAGACACACACAACTTGTAAGTGAAATGTATTAGAAATACCGTAAACTCACGGTATATCATGAATACAAACGAACACATAACAATATGTAAAATTATCTAAGTTTGTTAATGAATTTCTTTGATTGCATTCCAAAATAGTAATGCAAGCAACTGTATATCTATATAAAATTGAAAAGATACTAATGCAAACAAATGTATACCAATTTATAAATAAATATGGACGAATGTATCCAATTCAAATGTATACCTACATAAATTTGAAAGATATTAATGCAAATAGATGTATACCAATTTATTATGAATACGAACAAATATATCCAATACAAATGTAAAATTAGAAAGATATTAATGCAACCAAATGTATACCAATTTATAAATGAATACGGACGAATGTATCCAATACAAATGTATATCTATGTAAAAGTTGAAAGATATTAATGCAAATAAATATTAATGTATACCAATTTATAATGAATACGAACAAATGTATCCAATACAAATGTATGTCAATTTATTAGATGAATATGGATTAATGAATACCAATACAAACAAATGTATACAAATTTGTTAAGTGAATATGGATTGAGCTCAAAGGCAAAATAATTGGCAGGTAATGAACTCATAGGAATACCTTTGAAATAAGAATAATCATATATTATTTGCTAATTTTAAGAAAAGATATAATTCTAAACAGAGAAGTCATTAATTTTCTTTTATTATTTTTAAAAATACGAAATAATTTGAAAGGAGAGAGTTTTGAATAATCTTTTGCTAGTTTTAAGGAGAAATGGTTGGAAGTCTTTTATATTTTAAAAAATACGTAATAATTTGAAAGGAGAGACTAAATAATCTTTTGCTAGTTTTAAGGAGTAATGATTGGAAGTTAGAAGAGAGATGATATTAAATATCTTTTATTATTTAAAAATAATAATAATTAAAAAATGTCTACTTTTAGGCTAATATGTGCCAATTTTTTATTTGTTTATTAATTGCTAACTAATATTGAGCAATATATTGCCAATTGTATATAACACTTGTCTATCTGTGTCAATTCCTCGGTGGACATAAATATGAAAAATAATTCGGTTCTTAAACTGGTTCAGTATTGGTGTTTTTTTTCTTTCAAAAGTCCGGTTCATCGATTAAATGTCTCGAAACTTCGATGCACCAAAGAATCGAACTTTCATAATATATATATATATATATATCATGGAGAGACACATCATTACGTAACATGATTTAAATTTTTTAAGGGTCTTATACTTTTATTTTATCTTCATTTTATTTTTTATTCACACCAAAAAACTGTTTAAAAAACGCTGAATCAAACCGAATAAAAACAGAAAAAATAGAACTGAATTGAATTAGTTTGATTCAGTATTCAATGCATACTTTTTCAAAGTCGAAAACTAAAAAATCAAACCGAAGGACCTTAGCCCATAAAGACAGACTCATCAAAAATTGACTTTTGCAGAAAAAGGAATAAAATTTGGATTCGAAAACTAGTATGGGCCTGAAGCATCTTCACTTTTAAGGTAAGCCCAATAGTACGAAACCCGCAAGAACAAATTCCTTTCACACATTATCAAAAAATTGTTTTCATGTTACAAGATAAGTTCTGTTTTACTTTTGCATAATTTTATCGGGGAAATGAGATTTCTTAGACACTTACAAATTAAATAGAAGAAAATTAATTTTTTTTTTATGTAAAAATGAAGATAACTTATAAAAAGATCATAAAACTAAAACAGATACTTTAAATGGTAAGTGAACGACAAAAATAATTCTCTTCAATTTTATCACTACCAAGCAACACGTTTACGAAAAAACTTTGGAAAAAGTAGATTTATGTTTTACTTTAAATTAAGCATCACGTTTTCAACCTCGTAAGTCGTAAGTCTAATGCTCTCACTTGACCCAAATAATTATTGTTTTTTTTCCCTCTTTTTTTCCAAGTATTGATATTTATCACTTATCCAGAACCTTAAACCCCTTTATCTAGAATATGTAGAAATAGCAATTATCAACTACTTTTAAGCCTTGTTTTAAAAGATTAACGTTATGAAATATCAAATTTTACTAGTGAAACTCCATGTTAGTGATTATTTTTCATTATAGCGGTTAAAAAATGGCTTTTTCTTTTATGAATTTTACCTCTAGAAACAAAAATTCCATCCTACCATACTACAGACCTAACACTAATGCTATGCTACTAACCGACAAAAATTGAGATCACATTATAGAGTTTCTCACATTATACACCAATTTTCAAGTAGTACTTAATTAGATTATCAATTGGTCAAAAAACTCTAATTAAGCATTGAATCTCAAATAGATCAACTAAGAGGATAGACATATATAGTGTTCCCATGATAGATCAACTAATTGGATTTGAATTTTGACAGATTAAAATAGATCCTTGAATTAATCCGTTTAAAAGTTATTCAGACTAAATAAGTTAAAAAGAATATAACTTAACTCGTCTAACTTTTTTATGTTTTAATATCTTTGTTCGTTTTTTATAATATTTTAATACCTAATAATTTATTTATTTTTATAATTATATATAAAATATCAAATAAAAAAAGGGTCCTTTTTGACAATATTTTGATGACATTCTTCATTAATTAATTTGAGTTCCATATCAGTCCAAAGGCTAAGCAAATAAATGAACAGATTAATGATCAACTCAAACTCAAAGAAACTAGATGGATCATATTTTACGACCAGATAATATTGGGATATTATCAATATTTATTGAAAGATCAACCTCAACATTAATTTTACCAAAATATTCATCGTATTCAAACCAGCTTTTGCTTTCAAATAATCATCGTATTCAATAAATATGACAAGTGTGGGTCAAGTGGATGTACTCTATTGGAGAAAAAAAAATCACTCATGTGAATGCTACTACTCCTTTTGAATTATTCTCCAACGGATATAATTTACTTATAAAAAAATAATTAAAAATAAGTTGTTTCCTTAATAGTACATAAGATTTGAGGTCATAAATCATACCTAATCAAATTTTAAGCTACATATATTAAATTTGAGGTCATAAATCATACCTAATCAAATTTTAAGCTACATATATTAAATTTGAGGTCATAAATCATACCTAATCAAATTTTGAGCAACATATATTAAATTTTTTTCTTCATATAAAATTTTGACTAAGTATTATAAACTTTCGTCGATATTACTAAGCTCTAAATTTTGGTAAACTTACTTCAATTAAAATTTGCTTTTGTTCTTGGAGGATTATTATTTTTTAATTAGGGGGAGCATGACATAAAGATGTTGACCTCTCATTATTTCAATAATTCGTGGAAACAGTTCTGACTAGAAAATTATTAAATCCCTATATCAACTCATTTACGCAACTTCAATAGCATCATATCACGTTACATAGTTGCAAACAATTTTGATAATGACCCCACAACCTTCGTAAGTAAAAATTATTAAATTACTATACCTAAATTAAATAGATTAATATGAACTTACTAAATTATACTAAGATTATGTCACTGATACTTAATTATGTCTATGGAATTAGTCATCCCTAAGAATTGTCTAAATCAGCAATAGGAAAAATTATGCGACAAACTCAGCTCAGAAGGCATTAAAGGGGAATTGACTCCCGATCATCCCAAAGGACAATTATTGGAGTTTATCATCCTAAATATTGTAAGACTATATTGCATAAAAGAATCAACTTTGAAGTTTGAATTAGTCAGTTGGTTTTGTGGTTTAGTTCATTACTATTTTACTTCTCAGTTTTTTATTAAATATCTAAAAAGATTTATATTTTAATTATACGTATAAGATTTAAAATTGAAAGATAAGATATTTTTGCAGGAGTATTTTATTTATTTAAATTAGAACATGAATGGATCGAGTTAAATACAAACGCACCTTTGGTCCTTTCGGAACAAAATATTTATCCTAAGATCTGATTATGTGAGATTTGAAACCAAAATACGGTCAGATAAAAAAAATAAAAATTTATTCTCTTATATGTATATTATACTTCAAAAAATCAATAGGATCTTTACTTACCAATCACATGACGTGATGTTTGTTTTCAGAAAACGTGAAAATAATTTAAGAAAATTTCATTTTTACAAATAAATAAATGAATTGAAACACTCATCTCTAATTGAGTTTGGATTTCACAATAAACTTTGAAAAATTGAAAAATAATTCATGAGAATATATTTCACACTTTTCTCTAATAAAATTAGTGGAAAATGAATGCAACTAGCTATCAAGTATGTTACATAATCGTCAATGAATTAAATGGGTCCAAAATCTTAAAATTGAGACATCAAATTTCAGCATAGACAAAAAAAAGAAGGTACTAGGTCAAACTTCAAAAATGATCAAAATGTGAAATTAATGGGAAAGGAATGATGAAAAAAATGCAATTTTAAGGTTGAATTGTGAAATAAGTAGAGTCGTAAATGGGACGTCTGATAGCTGGCTAGAGTTATGGATATATTAATAATGTATATATTATTTATAAGAGAATATGTATATTATTTTATACAGATATTAGTTAATTCACCTTATGTAATCTCTCATAATTTATACATGTATTAGTTATGTGAGTTTTTAAATATCAAATCAAATATCGTATTATATAATTTTATAGACGAATTATTTTCTTCTTTTAACCAACTACTAAACATTACTCCCTCCGTCCACTTTTATTTGTCATGTTGCACTTTTCGAAAGTCAATTTGACTAATTTTCAAAGTTTAATTAGATTACATTAATTCGATATTTTAAACAAAAAAATTCAAATATTCAAAAACAATTTAAAAAAAGTACAATAAATTACAATATTTTGCATATCAATATGATTAAAAAATATATCGTAAAATGTTAATCAATTTTTTTATAATTTAACTCTAATACGAAAACTATAACAATTAAAACGGCCGAAAATAATATATTGCTCATATGTGTGGGAATGAAGGATTTTCCTTCCAAGTGTGGGGCATAATGTTGAAGAAAATTCGAGGCTTCAACCAAAAGAGGTTAGAGGAGTTTCATAAATATAGCAAATGGCATTTCCAAAGAGGTGGACCCAATGATGATAAAAATAGTTCCACATGTCCATGGAATTATTTTTTCTCATTTTCTAAAATGGTGATGTAATGTTAATCCTTGTTTGGTTTTATGTAATTTCATCCCATTATCATTTCCAATGACAATAACATTTAACCAAACATATCCACGCTTGTCAAACACACACTATTTTTTTATTCCAATATTTTATTCTTATTTTTTTAGCCCCTCAACAAAAAATTGACATCATTTCTTAAATTTAATTTTATAACTTCATTATATTTGAAATTTTACATGTTGAAGGAAATTACAACAATAACAACATATTTGGTAATTGGTATAATTCAACAAATTAAGTCTGAAGAGAATAAAGTGTACATAGATGTTATTTCCATCTTGTAAGACCAAAAACTGTTTCTGATATATCTCTGAAAGGAAATTCTCAACAATTACCTTATAACATTTATCAATATATCTCTGGAAGGAAATTCTCAACGATTACCTTATAACATTAGGTTAGGTAAACTCAATCTTGACTATTAGATTATGTTGAGTCTTAGCTTATCCAAACGAGTAAACATATTTTAATGGGAAATTAAAGATAGTGGGGGAACCAAACATCTTTAACTTTGATAGATATTTGTCTTTCCTTTAAATAATAAATTAACTTTACTAGTTCTCATTCTAAGGGGATATGTTGAGATGTTTTGCTTTTTGGCATTTTGTAAAATGGAAGTGGCAACTTTTCTCACCATTTATGATAAAGATATGTGTGTGATATAAATTTTGAATTGAGATGTTTGCCTTGTAAGGGCAATGAAAGTTCTATTCAACCTATAGTTTAAAGTATACTTTCAGACTATTCAATTACTGTCTTGTAATTGTTTGGCAAGTAAAGGAAAGGGTAACAAAGGAATTGGAGTTTAAATATATCATTTTTTAAGGAAATTAAATTAAGGTCACTCATGTGGGTGGGTCGATGCATGCTGCATGCACATCATGTCCAATATTAGAAAACATTAGTCAATTTAGTCTTGAATTTCAAAAAATGACAATTATTTTGAGTTGAATTAAGTGTTGGTTTGGGATGAAGGGAGGGAGGTATGTACATGTAGTTGTAGTTGTATTTTTAGGAAAAATCTTTTGGTCAAAATGGTAAAATAACATATTTCACACTATGCTATTTTATCTTTTTAAATATTTGTACCTTTTAACTTTAATACCTTGTAATTAAAAAATAAAAAAAAGATCAATTTATTTTAAAATTAAAAAAGATATTATAGACTTTTTAAATTTCTGACCAATTTTTTTGACCATTTAGCATTACCCTACCCGTATTTTTAATACTCCCCTCCATCCCAAAATAAAAATAAATTCACGAATTTAGTGAATTGCTAGTGTCACACATGCCATGCCATTCTTGGGACCTGACAAATAATTGAAATGGGCTTGAGTTGATAGGTGGGAATTTAGGTGCCCATTCAGACAAAACATATAATCATCGTCCACAAAACCCAAAACTTTTCTAGTCAATATTAGATCGAGTTCAAAATTGATTTACTATTCAGTAACCTAAAAGTGTTTGCTTTGTCGTTTTCATTTATTCACGGGTCATAATTTATGTCAAATCAATGAATGAAAGAGATAAAACGCCGAGGTTAAAATACTTGATTTCGTATAAATACATTATGTAGTAGTACTATCGTTGTGGCAAACTTTATATTAAACTCATCCTAGAAAAAGGATACCTTTTCTTCAAGTGAAAAAATGGAAAATCTGGAAATAGAAAATCACAAAATGCACAACATATAATCTTGAAGAAGCATAGAATAATGAAACTCATTCTCCACTCAAAATGTACACAACATGGCACATAATCTTCTCAAGATAAACAGAATTTTACTACAAACTCATGCCCTACTGCTTTTATTTTATTGTTTTGATCATTTTTATATGGAAGTTCATATACCTTGATTAAAACACCTTCAAGAATCACACTGATGTTTGTGTAGGTTTGACAGGTACGACTTTACCAGCTTCTTGAGTTCTCATATCGGAGCTAACAACCGCTTGCGGTGGCATTGCGTGGTACTGCGGTTGTTGTTGTGGTGGCGACATTACACCACCTTGGGGAGGATAGTACATCTGCCTTCCTACTCCACCATCGTACGCCATCTGTGTGTATCCACCTGCATCTGCTACACCAACTCCCATGGTAGTTGCGGGTCTTACCATGCCATATCCTTCCGAATAACCAGCCACCTTTGGAGGTCCTTGAGATTGTAAAGTTGGTGGTGCCGCTGCAACTGTAGGCACTGCTTGTGGTAAACTAGGCATGACATTGTAAACTGGTTGATCCCTGTATGGCTCCTGTGGCATCCTCTGAACGGCGTAGTACCCTTGTCCCGGTGGTCCGGCCATTGGCCTGACAAATTGAGGGTGCTGGTGTTGGTGTTGGTGCTGGTGTGGATGATATGCTCCGGCGGGTGCTTGATGAAACATGTAAACTGGTTGTTCCATACCGAGACTGCTCGCCGGCAGTACTCCTCCGGGGACTTGTTTTTCCTGCCAATAGCCAACCTGTGCAGGTACTGTACCCGGTACGGTAGGAGAAGCTATTTTCTCCGGTCCCCTTTGAACATAATAGTCACCTCCGGGGAAAGCTACTGCGAGATTATCGTCGCTTTTCCGACGATACATATTTTGTTGCTCTTCTAGATGCAATCTCTGCAGATCCTGAATGTGCTTCTGGATCGGATCAGTCCCCATCATCCTATCATCCACTCCATGAACCGGCATCTCCGGTTCCTTGACAACTTGCTCAGCATTCGGATCTCTCAATTTCACATGAGGCGGCACCATCCCCTTCTCTGAACCAAACAGAAAATCCGCGTTTCCAACCTGCTGTGGAACAGCCCCCGCAGTCGGAGACGCATGAATCGGACCAGAATTCAACGCATCCACAAACCTATCCTTCTCCGATTTCGAATCCTCCGAACCAAAACTCCGGCTCTGCGACACCCCACTCCCAACAGTCGCCGGCGGATTCGCCGGAAACAAAAACAACCTAAGCCTAGCTGGTTTAGGTGAAGCTCTATAAAGACGATCATACTCATGCATCATATGTTCTAGATCATCATCACTAGTAACAGAAATCAAAGCATCAAGGTCCTCACCTGGAAGCTGATACTTAAAGGAAACAGTATCAGTATCACAAATAGCAGCAAGCTTAGAAATGAGAACAGGAAACTTAGTATTCCGCTCAACAGAGAGTATTTTAGTTTCACCGCCGATGTAAGCAAGCTGGTTATCATGAGGTCTAGGGTGAATCTTACCACCATAACTACACATGAATTTGACCTTGTAATTAGGGATTTGATTCGGATCTTCCCATGCGGCAGTATTTTCAAAATCGATTTCACGGGAACGGGGAGATGAATCGCCGGATTCAGGGTAAGAGGTGTAAGAGTAGTTCTCCATTTTTTGGGGGTTTAGGAGGATTTTCTACTGTTTTTTGATAAGTGGAGTCAGCCCATTAGAGAAGAGTGAAAATAATGAAGAAGATGGGGTATTTTAAGCGGCTGTTTGAGAGGGTGGAATTACTATTCTCACCCGTGACTTTACGGAAAGTGTGTGCAACTTGTTGCGATTGATTGAGTAGAAAATTACGCCAAGTAACACGATGAGTCAATAAATGAAAAGTATAATCGTTAAACACGAATTATGTAATTATAATTAATAAAAATAATTTTAATTTATATTCTTACAATGTTGAATATATAAATCACTAAGCTACAGAACTTTATATTTGTCAAAATTAACTAATACATCAATGATTGTAATGGAGGGATAAATACTTATTTATTTTTAAGCAGATGTCTCATGTTTGACTCCCAATAATTACAGGCTCGCCTTTATTAGGAAGCATTTTACTCTTAGTGTGAGACATTTTGATGCAAATTCAAATTTAGTAGACTCTAATGTGGATATCGAACACCGAATAAAAAATAAAAAATCAAATCAAATACCATAATGTCAAGTGGCACGAAATGAGTTACTAAGCTTATTTATTTTGAGATGATATTAAATATCAATATTGGCTAGTGTGATATATTGTGGTCAATTTAAAATTAGGGACTAATGATATTATCGTGTAACACACTCAAGGTAACTTTAATTAATGCCTTCATATTACAAATAAGACTTCAAATCAAAGGCTAGAATTGACAACAAAATTTTGATCTAATCATAATTAGGGACAGAAAAAAGTTTTTTATCAAGAAATTTATTATTTATTACTATATATAGAATAATTTTCTAACGAAATAAATTCATATCAATCCCTTTAACTCTATTCTTTTCATATAAAGTTAGTAAAGTTCATATATTAGTGTCATAATTGAAACGGTCGATAGTGTATAATTTACCTTGTAATTAAGCATGCAAAACAACCTCGAAACAGGCACGTTACCATTTGGTTTGGACCACAGTTTTATCATTTGGATTTGATACGATCAATGTGATGCCTTCAATTCGAACTTTATAAGTCAATTGCTTCAGTACAACTTTTGGGATTACTATATAGTGGCCCTATACTATAAACCTTTTGGTCCTAACTCAATAAATGTAATCCTAATTAATTAATTAGTTATGTAATGTACAGAAAGTTTCCTTCAAGATATGTGTAGATGTACCTAGTTTCAGTTACATTTTCCTCCGTCTCGTTATACTCACTTTTCCTTTTATACGCTCCTTAAGAAAGTATAAGTAAAAAGCGTATTTAAGAAAACACTCTCCGAATAAAAAAGTAGTGGGGTACACAAACATTAGAAAATGACCAAAGAAGATAATAAAAAGTCAATTGTGCCCTACCAACAAAGTTGAAAATGGTGTGAATTGGGACTTTGACTAACAAATCGAATTGTGCTATGCAAATGGTTTTTGTCCGTGTAAGCAAACTACCTATTTCATAAGCTAAACAACCAATTAGCAAATGCCTGCAAATTAATACCTAAATTGATGAATACAGCACATGGTAGTTCATTATCTTGTTATACATGAAAATGACCTCTGATGTACATCTTTTTTTGTTTTTTTTAAGCCATAATACATAAACATCACTCTTAACTTGATTTCAGTGAATAACTATGCCATCCAACTTTTAGTAAGCACAATTAGATACTTAAATTTGTATAAAATTGAACAAGTGTCCACACGCGTCTTACATGACATATTACACATAGGACACAAAATTGTCATGTAGGACGAGTGTGTCTATTTGTTCAATTTTATACAAGTTTAAATATTTATTTGTGCACATTCAAAGTTAAAGGTCATAGTTATCAGGTGACATCAAGTTAAGGGTCATGTATTATGCCTTTTTTTATCTTTTAATGTAGATGTGAAATTGAAATGCCCTAATCATATAGAATTAAATTATGTAGTACAACTTTTTTGATAAGTCGTTATCTACTTTTACAAGTTCTTTACCACGCTTTGTTCAATGATGAAGTCTCTCAATATTATATTTATCATCATGTGATAAGGCGTAACTTGAATCCTATCATGCCATGCTATGACATGATTATTTGTTATCTGTATGTAAGCTTTATATAATCGTTACTTAAAATTACAATGCAATAATTAATTAAGAAGACATAAGTAATTTATAATGTTATCCTTACGAGATCAAATCTCAATGTTCTTACATCTTAACATGCATTGCAGTTATATGTTTTCTGTTCGTTATGTTAAAATATAAATATCTTATAATTTTGTTTACTCACTCTAGTTTTTTTGTTTTTTTGTTGGGGTGGGGGTTGAGGAGATCCTGCTATCAAGATCATAGGAAAAAGAGTTTTATAGACCTCTCGACTAATTTTATAATGATAGAGATATATGTAAGTTATTTTTACAGTAAGAGATATATCAATTCTAAATAATAAAGTTGAGTAATATATCATACCATTTTCCTTATATTCAATATTGCAATTTTGTTCACTGCTTTTATGTCACAGGCATAGACTTCTATCTTTATTAGTGGAAGAAATTTTTGTCATTTGGACTTGAACATATGTCTTCGTTTCTTCATACTTTTCCGTTTCAATTTATTTGTCTAATTTTAATTAATACATAATTTTAAAAATTAAAGATAACTTTTGAATCATGTAATCGTCAATTAAAAATATGCATAATTTCCTAAATTAAAATGTCATTTTATCTTATGATCTTAAATATGTTACTAAAATTAAAGAGTTATTAAAAAAAGAGAAGACATTATTTATAAAAATGAACTAAAGAAAAAAGTGAGACAACCAATTTAAAACGAGAATAACATTTTGGATGGTGATTGGTGAGCACATGAATGAGGAAGAAAAGAGGGAAAATCTATGGTCAAACCAAAATGCGACTTCTAACTCACCTTTGTCAAATGCAAATTGCACTTCTTGTTTGTTGAATTTTACCTTTTAAAGATTTTTATCGTTGAATTCATATTTTGAAACGATGTATTCAAATTTAATATATATCATGGCTTTAATGAATTTTTATTTACATATCTATATTGCACATTGAAATTATTGGGTTAACCTAAGTGCCACAACTATTTACACATGATTTTAAAAATTTATTTCAATATGCAATTTAAATTTTAGTGGAGTATATTTTTTCGTAAAACATGAAAACTTCACAATTTGCAAAAACTATCAAAACTTACTCAACTATTATACGATCCTACTAAATATCCAAATCATAATCTGCAAACAAAATATCAGAATACATTAATAAATCATGTATATCTAAGTTTTTTTAGTTTTTTTTTTACATTGAAAAAATCCTAGGTCAACGCATAAACTATTTGGAGGTCTTTATTTGTCCATGGAATTGGGACTTGGTGGAAATTAGTGGGGTTGCTTTTGACAAATTTGGCCTCATGAGCCAAAGATTTAATTTTCTTCAATTCCTCCGATTTTGATTTGTTTTGTCCGCCAATTCTATGTTACTATTGCAATTGAATTGATAAATCCAATAACGTGTCGTTCTCTTGATCATTTTTTTTTAAAAAAAAAGTAATTAACATTTGCATAAATACAACCACTTTTTGCACCCCCTAAAATTAAGGCAATAAAATTAGCTATCTTTTTGTAGAGTTATAGGATTAATTAATCAAGTGTTTTAATTTGTGGTCCCTTTCATTATCTCTCGCACCATGTGATAAACATAAAACTTAATTAGTTGTTTAACAAATAACAATGTATTACCTCATTCAGAAAAAAAGGAAAATAAAATATGTAAGAATTAATCGTACCGTAGTCCATAGTCCTGAGGTAAAATATTGATCGGTTACTTTTTGATTATTTTTTAAAATATATATGTCGTTGAGAAATTAAAAGAAGCTAGCATCATTGGCATGTGCAAAACTGAGGAGAAGTGTTTAAAAATTGTTACGATCTATTATCACAAAAGATTAGTATAGATAACAAGTGAATATAACATTAATCAATTATATATTAAAATGGACAGCTTTAAGACAGCAATATTCGACATAAGATATGATATAGTATTAGTTATTTTAAAAAAAAGATGCATCAAGCACGAAAATCAACGTGAATATAATATCTATATATCATGATACTAAACAGCATCATTTGGTTCCACTTTATTTTTCTTCAACTTAGAAAAGAATCCCTTATATATTGCTACTTCTTCTTCCGTTTTAATTTATATGTCATAGTTCGAATTTTAAAAGTAAATTTTTTTATCTTGGTTATAAATTTTGACATAAATTTTTTGAAATAATTTTTATATTTGATAACTACATAAATGTACTAAAAGTCATAAAAATGGACAATTAAAAATATTTTAAAAACATATAAAAACCTAATGATAAACAAAAAACTAATTTGAATTTCAAAATTAGAAAGAATCACATTGGAACGACAATGGAGTACATTATTTTTCTTTTTAACATTTGTTTATTTTGTATGACAGCCGTAAGGCTCGTATGTTTTAACTATAATTACCAGATAGTTTCCTTCCGACATTTGCAACTTTATTACTGTCCTTCAAAGTCAAACAGCACACGTTTGACCACTCAAGTTACCAAAAACAAACTAATTTTAAAAATAATTGTAATTCTAAATTTGATTACTATTATTTAATTTAATTTTTTTGATATTAAGAATAATAAGATAAAATATAATAAAATTTTCTTAATTTAAATAAGTAAATTAAAATAACTATTCAATGGAGGGAGCACTTGTCAGTTGTCACTCTCCGCACTTAATCTAAATAGACTTGTGGACAAGAGCCTGTTTGGATTCTCTTAAAAAAAAATACAGTAGTTTTTAAGTCAAGAAATAAAAAAAATTAAATTAAAATAATTTTTAAATAAAAAAATAAAAAGTAGGGGTGATCTATTTTTGATATTTGATTTATTTGAAGTCATATTAAACATATTTTAAGTCATTTTTACTTTGTCAACACTTTCTAACTTATTTTAAGTCATTTTTTATTTATGGGAAAAGGCTCAAATATGCCATCGAACTTTTAGAAAAGGCTCATTTATGCCATTCGTTAAAAGTTTTACTTTGTCAACACTTCCTAACTTATTTTAAGTCATTTTTTATTTATGGGAAAAGGCTCAAATATGCCATCGAACTTTTAGAAAAGGCTCATTTATGCCATCCGTTAAAAGTTTGGCTCATCTATGCCATTACCGTTCAAGAAAAGGCTCATTCATGCCATTATTTTTTAACGGTGGTTTTGTAAAACCATTTTTTACACGTGGCCAATTATAATTCGGCCCATTATTATTATTTTTATAATAAAAAATAAAATTAAAATGTTTGATCAAAAATTTGATTTAATATTATAAAAAAATAATGACGTGGCCGAATAATAATTGGCCACGTGTAAAAAATGGTTTTGCAAAACCACCGTTAAAATATTTGTTCAGAATTTTAATTTTTTATTATAAAAATAATAATGATGTGGCCGAATTATAATTGGCCACGTGTAAAAAATGGTTTTACAAAACCACCATTAAAAAATAATGGCATGAATGGGCCTTTTCTTAAACGGTAATGGCATAGATGAGCCAAACTTTTAACGGATGGCATAAATGAGCCTTTTCTGAAAGTTTGATGGCATATTTGAGCTTTTTCCCTTTATTTATTTTAAGTTATTTTTTTATATTTGTCAAACACTTTCATAAGTCAAAAAATGACTTAAAAATAGGTTTG
The DNA here is from genome assembly GCA_029582685.1 of Solanum piurae. Lineage (NCBI taxonomy): Eukaryota > Viridiplantae > Streptophyta > Magnoliopsida > Solanales > Solanaceae > Solanum > Solanum piurae. The sequence goes on along the minus strand of JAJOOO010004714.1, from coordinate 6,325 downwards.
ACCAACTTTTAAGCCAATCCAAACACCCTCTAAATGATCAATTTAACAGTCCTTAATACAGACCTTTAGAATTTTAAAAATTAAAGCTTGAATAACCCATTTTATTTACATTTAAAAAAAAAAAACAATGTAAGAATTTTTTTAAAATTTACTTTGAGGTATTTGAGTTGACCAGAATAATGCTGTGGCTAGTAGTTGTAATAAACCAATACGTACACATGGGTTTTCTTGCTGGCAACTCGTATTGGAAAAACAAATAAGAAATGCAAACAAAGGAAAAAGGGGAGGAATCAATTAAAATAGCGGCCAAGTTGATGATACATCGAAGTTTATAGTAGTACTTTTATTTTAATTTATGTGATGAATGATGATGATTTTTTATTGTACAGAATTTTAAAAATTAATTTTTATAATAAATTATTATTAAATATAATAGTATATAAATTGAGACATAAAAATTAATTATATAGTTATGAATGTAGACTATTTTCGATGGTAATATACATCTCCAAGTACAACATTTATAATTCCCCTCATTAACGCATCTGATCGATCCCCTCTCTCATTATTATCTGCCTTCATGTTCCCATGCTTATTTATTAAAGGGAAAAGGGCCAAAAATACCCCTGAAGTACAGGAAAAGGTCTAAAATTATCTTTCCATCCAACTTTTTGTTCGCTTATACCCTTACAACTAACAACCCTCTCTCTTCTTTTTTTAAATACTTATTATGTGTCATTTTCTTATCGAATGAAATAAAAATCCACCTCTATTAATTTTTTCCCATAATTTATCCAAATCAAAACAATATATCTTTTCAAGATCCAATTTTTTTAAAAAAAAAATCTAGTAATTTCTATTTTCTATAGTTTTTTTCCAAAAAAACAAATTGTTTTAGATAATTAAAATATTTTTAAAAATACTAGTCATTCCACAATTACATGGACATAATATATTAATATAAATCCTAAAAAAATGTCTATCTTTTTTTTTTTTGAAAGATCATTTAATTTTTTTGACTAATAATCTTGTCGTCCGCGTCATTAGTGATCAAATCTTGGACTAGTGCACCAACTGAAACAACTTTTTTTTAGGATTTATATTAATATATTATGTCCATGTAATTGTGGCATGACTAATATTTTTAAAAATATTTTAATTATCTAAAACAATTTTTTTTTTGGAAAAAAGCTATAGAAAATAGAAATTACTAGATTTTAAAAAATATATTTTTTGGATCTTGAAAAGATATATTGTTTTGATTTGGATAAATTATGGGGAAAAATTAATAGAGGTGGATTTTTATTTCATTGAATAAGAAAATGACACAAAATAAGTATTTAAAAAAAGAAGAAGAGGGTTGTTAGTTGCAAGGGTATAAGTGAGCATAAAGGTGGATGAAAGGATAATTTTAGACCAAAAGATGAGTAGAAGGGTATTTTTAGACCAAAAGATGGATGGAGGGTATTTTTAGACATTTTCCTATACTTAAGGGGTATTTTTGGCCCTTTTCTGTTTATTAAAAGGTCAAACACATACACAATCCCTCTAATTTGTCCTCATTGTTCATTTTGACACTGCATTATGTACCATTTTAGAGAGAAGGCCCAAAATAGTCCCTCATCTTTAGCTCAAGACTCAAAGTCATCCTTGAACTTTCACATGGAGCACTAATAGTCCCTCATGTTTGTAATATTGGTGCACTTTTGGTCCTTCCCTAAACTTTTGCCTATTTTTTAACATTAATTTTGTTCATAATTTTATGTAAGGAGTGACCCATCGTCTTTTTATATATTTAGTAGAAATAATAACTCTATGTGAGAGAAGGTGAGAAGAAGAACACCTTGTTCTGTTCAGTATAAATATAATTGCAGCTAAACTAAGAACATTTTAACATATGACATTACAAGAAAAGAAAAATTTGTACTATTGTACGTGAAATTATTGTGATGAACCTCTCGACTTTACCTGCAATACGATTTCTACTAAACAAAATAAGGTTTTCTTCTTCTCACAATCTCTCACATGGAGTTATTATTTCTACTAAATATATAAAATGATGATTAAACATTCCATACATAAATTATGAATAAATCAATGTTAAAAAATAGGCAAAATTTTGAAGAAGGACCAAAAGTGCATCAATATTGCAAACATGAGGGACTATTAATGCTCCATGTGAAAACTCAAGGATGACTTTGAGTCTTAACCCAAAGATGAGGGACTATTTTGGGCCTTTTCTCTACCATTTTAATACGAAATACTATATTTATGAATTCTTTATTTTTATATATGTTATTCAATTGTAGTTTTTTTTTTTAAAAAACGACATGTGTTGGTTAATTTTAGTAATAAAATAAAATAAAATTAACGAACAAACATTTATTCTTTTAAAAAAAAAAAAAAAACTTTTTAAGAGTTTTTCTATATTTTTTTGTGTGAAAAATAACTGACGAAATTGTATTGATTTTCTTTCTTAAAAAATCATCGACATCCCAAAAAGAGTTGTAACATTTTTTAGTAGTGTTATTAGCAATATACAAGAGTCTCTTTTTTTTACTCGTATTGAAAATGCTTTTTTTTTTTAAAAATCGTATTGAGTCATATTAAAAATTAAAAGCAAGTATTTGCGTTAAATTCAGATAGCCTAAATGATAAAAATAAAAATAAAAATATGTAGTGTTATTTAATTTAATTGAATGTTTAAGAAAGAAAATCAAAGAACGCTCGTTGATTTATTTTCATGCAAAAATATAGAGAAAATTTCAAAAAACAATATTATTATTTTAAAAAAATTATGTTCGTTCGCCAGTTTATTTTTTTAAAATGAAAATTAATAGCCACACGTCAATTTTTTAAAATAAGAAACTGCAATTGAAGAACATAAATAAAAATAAAGATATCATAAAAATTAGTATTCGTATTTAAATAGTACATAAAAAAATAGGTTTAAGGGTTAAAATAAAATAACGCTAAGTTGAAGTGTCGAATTGAAAAATGAATAATAAGCTATATTTTAAATTAACGTTCTATTTTATTTATTTTATGTCTCATATCTATAACTTATCATTTTCTATGCTAGTCAAAACTTTAGACAGAAATAAGCTAATGTTTGCGTCTTCCATGATGATCCGATTAGCATACATGGATAAGTTGTCACAATTCGAATTATAGTGCGCGAGTTCTTAATAAGACATACTATTTTATTATCGGAAATTGGAATCACTATACTTTTAAGCTATAATATATTTTAATTAATCATCTGAACATATAATAAAATATTTTTTTTAATCTCGTTGCGTATATTTAAAATGAGGACACATATATTAGGTGGTTAATTTATTTATATAATGAATTTTTGTGAACACGTGAATTTTTTTCTCTAAGATATAAAATAGAAATATCTAAAAAAAAACTTTATCATATACTACTATTTAAATACTTAATTAAAAAAGAATAAGCACAAATAATTAATTTGAGACAAAATGAGTCCTAATACTTGAAATTCAATACTAATATATTTAGTACTCTAATTTTATAATTAAGAAACAAGGAAAATAAACAGTTGGAAATTAGGCAACTGCGGATTACTAAGGCAACTTTTAATTAACGCGCAAAATAAACCGTTGGAAATTAGGCAACTGTTGATTACTAACGCAACTTCTAAAATTAAGTAACTGCTGATTAGTAACGCTACTTCTAACACTATAATAAGGCGGCGGTGAGTCATATCGCTGCACACACAGTTGTTTGTGTATTGCGATTTCTTGGGGCTTACGAATGAGTATTCGAAGCCCAAAATCGTACTAAAGGGTCAGCCCAACACAATGTGAGATTATTGTTGGTTGTTGAGTTCTTTTCAAGGTCCACACTATGGAGAACTGAATTTCAACTCAATGTCGCTGTCACTATGGAAATTAAAGAAATCGATGTTGACTTCTCAATGGTTCTTCATTGCTAGTTGTCTCAGAGTTTGAGACTTTCAAGACTCTGTCAAGTATGTGTATCATAATTTATCTATCTATCTATCTTATCAATTTTATTCTTTTGATTGTACTTGTGTGTTTTTGTCCAGTTCAAAAATTGTGACTGAAAAATGGGGAAAAAGCAAGTAATGTTGCCGGCGAATGAAGTAGACCTAACTGCAGTCAAATATGAACCCGAAAAAATTGAAGGTTTTGTGTTTGATCTTTTTCGCTATGATGACATTGGCAGTGTCATTTTTTCGCCCTGAGTTTTTTTTTAATTGATTTGCAGCTCCACATTTGACGGGGTTGTGGTTCAAGTTGTTTGTTAAAGTAATGGAGGCACCTGTAATTGGTTCTTTAATTGCCAGTCATCTGAAGGAGAAGAATGGGATTAATGAGGTTTGTTTACTTGCGATTTTATGTATTTGATGCATAAAAGGAGATTAATAAATTTAAAAACTGTTGTGTTTTTATTCTCAGATTCTCAAGAATACTGTGATCCCAGAAGTTCCCATGTTCATTCCCGAGTTCCCTCTTCAAGGTTCTCTATTAAGCTCTTGCTGATTATCTTTCACTATTTTATTGATATTTTGGGTGTTTAAGTGATACCAGTTAGTTGGGATTAAGTTTTAATCATGTTTGTACATTTTCGTTAGGTCTAATGTTTTCTAGTGAAACTAGTTTCTAATATTAGAGTGGGACGGGCTTAAATTAGAGCGACATAACTGATTCCGACTTGGTTGGGATTGAGTCATAATTGTTATTGTGTTGTATACTGTATGTATAGTGTACATCGATTTTTCATCTTGGAGTAGGAAAATACTGATTCCTTTTAAATATGTCATTCCACTGAGGTGCAGCTTAACCATATTTTTGTACTCCTTGTTATCTCTTTTTCCCCCTATTAGTTGGTGATAAAATAATACTCAGCTGATTTTCGGACATATAACTGGAAAGAAGAATAATATTGCCATGATTTTGTTGAAGTTAGAATTCAGGAATTAAGGTGCTTTTTCTTATGGTACTGACTTGTTTATTATTTATATGTATTAGGGCCAGAGCCTGGTGTTGTTTGCTTAGAAGAAGATGGAAAACCTGAAGAACGGGTTGATTTAGCATTGAAGTGTCTTCCACATTATGATCCTACTTGCAGATGGAGTTCTGATTCAGGAGAACCATTCCAATTCCGCTACTGGAAAATTCGTGATTATGGATATGCTTACAGATCTAAGCTTACAACCCCATCTATGGCAAGTGACTTTTCATTCATTGTTTTATTTCGGTCATCTTCAAGACTAATAAACCTCCGTCATGCTAAAGGTTGCAGAACACTTTATCTCAGCAATGGAGGTATTTACTAGTAAGCAGCAATCAGCACCACTATTAATCTCATTTGACCCCGAGGAAGTGAGAAGGCAAGCGGCAGCTTCCACTCAAAGATTTGAGGAAGGTATTTTTATTTGTTGATGTGCATAAAGTTGGATCTTGTAAGAACCTACATATGCAATTCACAATTTGTCTTTTTCTTCTCTCTAAGTTTTCAGCACACGGCATCAAATAAATGATATTCGCTTCCTGCAAATAAAGCTTATCTCAAATTACTGTGCCAAGTCTACTGATTTTGTTACTAAACCGTATTCCCTTTCATCTTTTTTTTTTCTTTAATGATGTGGTCATGGAGGAAACCCATTGTCAATCTTGGATGGGATTTTCATTGCAGTCAAGGATGACATTGATTGCTATCCTCATCCTTCAAAGGGTATTTGTTTAACTTCATATTTCCTCTGTAAATATCTCTGCCATTTTTAGCTGAACATCTTTCCCCGTAAAAAAGTGCAGGTGGTTCTAAATGGTTTCATGAGGTTCGCCAGGTAAAGGCAGATGGGGTTTCTGTGTCAAGATTACGAAATAGTGGTGCAATTTTAGTAGGAAAGACAAATATGCATGAGTTTGGTATGGGCACAACAGGAAATAATCCAAATTACGGGTAAACTTGTTTCCTTGTAGGTTATCCAAATTACGGCTAAACTTGTTTCCTTGAACCCACAAATTGTTGGAAAAATGATTTCCAACACAAATAGCAAACATGACTGTTTTTTTTAAAGATATATGCTAAATATTGGCTTTGTGAATGTTGAAGAAGGATTTCACATTTAACAGGAGTATGCTAAAGACGTCCCTCAAAAGGACACTTTTTTTGATTTCTCTATCTTCCTTTCTGTTTCAATTTTGATCTTTCCGTGACTGAGTATTGGATGATCTGTAGCAGTCATTTATGGCTCAACGTTTGCCAACATAGCATAAGGTTCACCAGAGTGGTTTATTCCTAGTTCATTCTTCTTGATCAAGAGAGGTTG
>JAJOOO010004712.1:0-16071 GCA_029582685.1 Solanum piurae | reverse complement strand
AATTCATAAAACATGGTTTCTTTTTCACCATTATTATCCCCCAACCAAATTAATCGTTATCATCATCTCCAACTTCTATTAATTATTAATTATAATTATTATCCCACATTTTTTAGTTCATCCCTTTTATATTGACGAATTTATGTATTGCTATTTTTTTTCAAGCCTTTTCTTGAAGGTGCTAGAAAGGAAAGTACTAAAGTATTTAAGCTGATTGAAACATAAATAGTTATGGCGGCTTCATACTCGTGAACTTCTCTTTATTTACTATTTAGCACACTCAATCTAATGAAAAATTAAATATGCTTAGTCAAATAACAAAAGAATAAAAATTACAATATGATGATAATTCGAGGACTAAAACTACTATTTTTCCTTATTCTTTTGTCTTAATATTTCTTTGGAGTTTATTGATGTTTGTTAAGAATTTTTGTTGCAATAATATTTTTGGGTGTATTGATGTTTATCAAAAATTCAAGGTTTTTGAGTAAAAACATACTCGTACAATAACTATGCATATACTTGAGGTTTTTTTAATTTAAAGTTTGTTTTATGTCACCAATTTTATTAAATCTCGTTGATCATCAAATCCGCTTATATGATCAAATTCACTTGTAAGATTATAACAATAAATGTCTCTAGATCTGAACAATATTGAATGATTAAGATTGTTTATTTTAATAATTGAATGTGCATATGAAATTAAGCATTATATTAATAAAACATTACAAAATTTCATTTCAATAAAAATATTACTTTTGACAGAAAATAATATTTTAATGTTTACATTTGATTAAAAAAATTAATTATATAACATGTAAATATAAATTATATATCAACAAGTATACTTGAGGTATCTTATTCAATCTTTGTTTTGATGTTGTTGGACAATATTTTTATTAAATATGTTTGTTGGATTCTTAATAAAATTATAATATGAATATAGATAGTTTAACAATAATCCTATCTATAAGTGTAATCTTACCGACGAATTTGATCATATAAATAAGTTTGATGATCAAAAAGTCTCAATAAAATTAGTAGTCTAAAACAAAATTTTAATACCTCAAGTATATACTATTGAGCTACAAATAAGCTGCCCAGATTAGTGCTAATAGAGTTGGTTAAAAAATCAGTTAGTTAGTCAGTTAGAGTCATGGACTAGGCACGCGAGTTTGTTAGAATAAAATTGGTTGTAAGTCTACAAAGTCACACATATATAGTGTGAAGAATTATCTTTTCAGTCTTCAATCAGAACATTTGATAGAATGTAGATTCTCGTGATTCTCTTATTCTCCTACTTCTTCTCTCTTTCTTCAAGCTATTTTTCAGTTTTCTCCATTACTGTTTTCCTTGAATTTGATTAGATCATAAGAAATTTATCATGGTATCAGAGCTTTTGATTGCGATTAGGATCTAGTAGAATCAATTTCATTGTTGAGTTAGAGCAGCGATGACAGAAACACAGAATTCGCAGGCAGAGGAAGATCCACAAACATATCACAATCATCCACTTCATCTACAGGCGTCAGATGTTCCAGGAGCAACTTTGATTCCGATTAAGCTCACTGGACCAGAGAACTATGGAATTTGGAGCAGATCTATGCGACTCGCACTACTAGTGAAAAACAAACTTGGATTTGTGGATGTCACTTGTGTGAAGTCTGCGTACAAAGGTATTTTAGCCTCAAAATGGGAAAGATGTGATGCTGTGGTTCTATCGTGGATCAGTGCTACTGTAGCACCTGAATTGATGACGAGCATTGTCTATGCTGCAAGTTCGAAGAGGATCTGGGAAGATTTCAAGGAACGATTTGACAAGTCGAATTTAACCAGGATTTTCTATCTGTGGAAAGAAATCGGCATGTTAACTCAAGGTACAAATTCAGTAACTATTTACTACAAAATGCGAGATCTATGGGACGAACTGGATGTAATGGTCCCAAATCCGTCATGTGATTGTGTGGAGTCTAGACCTCACATGGAACACGTGAAACAACAACGATTACTGCAATTTCTGGTAGGATTAAACGAGAGCTTTGCTCAAGTGCGAAGCAACATATTGCTTAGTTCCTCTGTTCCGAGTGTGAATCAAGCGTATGCAACAACAATACAAGAAGAAAACCAAAGGAAACTAGGAGTGACTGAAGGAGGACATGAACTGATGACTATGCTTGTTGGAAGGAATTCTCAATTTCCTCCACATCAACGCTTCTCAGGTGCAACTGGACAACAAAACCACAGGCCTCCAAATGCACACAATCACCAAAATCAATCAAGTTTTCAAATGAGAAGAGCAGGAATGGTTTGCGAGCACTGTGGATACAAAGGACATATGAAGGATACTTGCTATAGAATCGTTGGATTTCCTGCAGACTTCAAAAGCAAGAGGAAGGTACATCATGAAGGATCTACACCTTATGCCAACAATTCCACAATGGAGAAAGGTAACAGCTCAGGATCATCAACATCACATGGAGCATTCTTCACCAGAGAGCAGTGTGATCAATTGTTGAGCATGTTGCCACCAGCACCAACAGGAAACTGCAGGACTGATGCAGCATGTATGATTTCTGTCCAAAGTAGTTATGAAGCTGTAGAATGGATTGTGGACTCAGGTGCTTCCCATTATATAACACATAATGCGAAAGTGTTGCGAGAAATGAAGAAAGTGTCTGATCCTAGTTGTGATAAAGTCCAAACTCCAACAGGGAGCAGAACTCAAGTAAAACACACAGGAGATGCTATTATTTTAGGAGGTTTCTGTTTGAAGAATGTACTACATGTTTCAGATTTTAAGTTTAATCTGTTATCAGTGTCTAAGCTTACCAAGGATCTCAACTGTTTTGTTTCCTTTTATCCTGACCTATGTGTGGTGCAGGACCTTTCAAATGGGAAGGTGATTGGGATTGGTAGAGAGACAGAAGGACTCTATTTACTAAAGAAGCACACTGAACCTGTCATTGGAGCAGTAGTGGGAGACAAAGCTGATCACACACTATGGCATTATAGACTAGGACATGCTTCTGTGGGATCCATGAACCACATTCCTTATTTGAAGAATAAAGTTGGTATAGGTACTCAACAAGACTGTATGATATGTCCTTTAGCTAAACAATGCAGGTTGAAATTTCCCCTTAGTAGTTCACAATCACATAACATGTTTGATCTTGTGCACTTAGATGTTTGGGGTCCTCACAAGCAGTCCACATATGATGGAAAACATTACTTTGTAACTGTTGTTGATGACTATAGTAGATTTACTTGGATCACTCTTTTACAATCCAAGAGAGATGTTGTAGTTGTCTTGAAAAATTTCATTTCTATGATTTGTAATCAATTTGGCACTGGAATAAAGATTTTGAGATCAGACAATGGAACAGAGTTTTTTAACAGTCAAGTGAATGAGTTGTTGCTTAATTCTGGCATTATTCACCAAAGTAGTTGTCCTTATACACCTCAACAAAATGGTGTAGTTGAGAGAAAACACAGACATATATTAGAAATTGGAAGAGCATTGAAGCTGCAATCAGGCATTCCAGGAAGGTTCTGGGGTGAATGTGTGAAAACAGCTGTGTATTTAATTAATCGGCTGCCTACACCTGTCTTGAATGGAAAATCACCTTTTGAATTATTACATGGGAAAACTCCTTTCATTGAGCATCTTAAGGTGTTTGGATGTCTATGCTTTGCAAATGTTTTGCCAAAGGGAGATAAGTTTTCAGCAAGAGCTAAACAAGGTGTGTTGTTAGGCTACTCCTCCACACAAAAGGGATATAGACTGTTAGATTGGGAAACCAAGGCTGTTTTTATTAGCAGGGATGTGACCTTCAAAGAACATATCTTCCCTTTCAAGGGAATTCAGGCAGAAGATGCTCATTTACCATTACTTTCACCATTTGTTAATGATGCAGATATTGTCAAGAAGGATATGGAGCATTGTGATGATCCTGTGATTTCATCTGGATGTGAAAATTCCACTCCTGATAGTGTAGTTCTTAATCATGAGTCCACAGATATGGTTGGACCAAGACTTGACTCCGACATTCATGTGGATCAAAGTGAGGAGCTTGGACTGGTTGAAGATACTCCTCATAGTAATCCACTTCCTCCTCAAGTCTCAGGTCAAAGGAGGACTACCAGATCTTCTAAACCTCCCATTTGGACTAAGGACTATGTTGTTCCCTCTAAGCTCAATCCTTATTCCATCACTAATCATGTTAGCTATGTCCATCTTCCTTGTAAATATCAAAGTTATCTCAGTGCTTTCTCCAGTATCACTGAACCTCAATCTTTTACGGAAGCATCACAGGATGAGAGATGGATGACAGCAATGCAGCAGGAAATTTTAGCTTTAGAAGATAATAATACTTGGACTATTGTGGATCTGCCTAAGGGAGAGAAAGCTATAGGGTCCAAGTGGGTGTACAAAATAAAGTATAAAGCCAATGGTGAAATAGACAGATTCAAAGCTAGGCTTGTGGCCAAGGGTTACACACAAAGAGAGGGACTTGATTATCATGAAACCTTCTCACCTGTGGCTAAGATGGTAACAGTAAGGACCTTGATTAGTATTGCTGCTTCTAATGGGTGGAGTCTTTTCCAAATGGATGTCAATAATGCTTTCCTACAAGGAGATTTACATGAAGATGTCTATATGGAACTCCCTCGGGGATTCCATCGACAGGGGGAGAACAAGGTTTGTAAATTGGAGAAGTCACTTTATGGCCTTAAACAGGCGTCTAGACAGTGGAACATCAAGCTTACAGATGCTCTCTTACATTCTGGTTATTCTCAAAGCATGCATGACCATTCTTTATTTACCAAAAGACAAGGTGCTCACATTGTTGTTATCTTAGTTTATGTTGATGATCTTCTTATTACTGGAAGCAGTGGGGATCTGATCAAGGAAGCAAAGTTGACACTACATCAACATTTCAAAATGAAGGATTTAGGAGATTTAAGATACTTTCTTGGAATTGAAGTTCTCAAATCTAGGGAAGGAATCTTACTAAATCAAAGAAAATATGCTTTACAACTCATTTCAGATGCTGGTCTTAGTGGTGCTAAGCCTGCCAGCACCCCATTGGAATTCAATCACAAGTTTACTAGCTTGGATTATGACAAACAAATTGGTGCGACTGATGATCCAGAATTTGATGACATTACGGCATACCAAAAGTTGGTTGGCAAGCTGCTCTATTTGACAATTACAAGGCCTGACATTTGCTTTGGTGTACAGGTCTTGAGTCAATTCATGCAACAACCAAAGGTATCACACTGGGAAGCAGCTCTTAGAATCATAAGATATGTGAAGAAATCACCCGGTCTTGGTGTATTGTTGAAAAGAGGAAATATCACGGAATTAACTGGATATTGTGATTCAGACTGGGCTTCTTGTCCAAATACCAGGAGATCTGTTACTGGTTATGTGGTCAAGCTTGGGGACTCTCTAATCTCTTGGAAATCGAAGAAGCAACAAACAGTAAGTAGGAGTTCAGCTGAAGCTGAATATCGAAGTATGGCTGCTGTACTTGCAGAATTAATCTGGTTGGCCGGTCTGTTGAAGGAGCTGGGTGTATCTATCACCATGCCCATAAAAGTATTTTCTGATAGCAAGGCTGCCATTCAGATAGCAGCAAATCCCATTTTCCATGAGAGGACAAAGCACATTGAAATTGATTGTCACTTCATTCGAGAGAGGGTGAAATCTGGTTTTATTGCTCCACAATATCTCTGTTCTAGGTTGCAACTGGCTGACCTCTTAACCAAAGGACTTGGTGCAGGACAACATGATGAGCTACTGTCCAAGTTGGGTGTGTTAGATGTCTTCCACCCTCCACCTTGAGGGGGAGTATTGAGCTACAAATAAGCTGCCCAGATTAATGCTAATAGAGTTGGTTAAAAAATCAGTTAGTTAGTCAGTTAGAGTCATGGACTAGGCACGTGAGTTTGTTAGAATAGAATTGGTTGTAAGTCTACAAAGTCACACATATATAGTGTGAAGAATTATCTTTTCAGTCTTCAATCAGAACATTTGATAGAATGTAGATTCTCGTGATTCTCTTATTCTCCTACTTCTTCTCTCTTTCTTCAAGCTATTTTTCAGTTTTCTCCATTACTGTTTTCCTTGAATTTGATTAGATCATAAGAAATTTATCATATACATAATTATTGTTTTGATCCTGGCTAGTATTTTTTTTAAAGCCAAAACCTTGGAGTTCTTGATAAACATCATCAATACACCCAAAAATATTATTACAATAACAGTTCTTGACAAATATCAATACACTCCCAAAAAATTGTTAGTATAGAAAAAATACTAAACAAAATATTTGAAAAATGGTGAAAACTTACTAGTTCAAGATAAAAATTGATGTTTGATTGAGATAACAGAGGAAAAAAGTCGATAGTGAAAGAGGCAAAGTTGTGCAAAGAGAAAGAGAGAGGTGGACAATGTGATTATTTTGTGACTTATAAAATAAGTCTGAATGTTATTAAGATTCTCCTATATAACTGTTTATTCAGATCTTTCCAGATATCGATTCATTAAGAAATTTTTTTTTTAAAAAGAAACAAATAGATTGAATTTGAATGATTAAGATTCAAATCTAAAAATTAAACACACGTAATAGGATGAATCTAAATAATTACTATTCAGACCTTTATTAAAGATTAAAAAACATTAGTAGGATTTTTTTAAAAAATCATAAGCCGAATGACCCCATAAGACTAACAATAAAACAGAAGAAATCTTTGAATGGTATTCAATGTATTGAGTATCAAAGGCAAACTCAACATTTTGCTAAAAAAAGATCTATTCATATATCACAGGGACATTTAATTCTATATTTTTTTGCCAACCACAGACAAGTTCTTTTATTTTTCCTCTTTAATTACTATTTTAGTTACAAGTAAAATACACGATTTGTGATAAAAATAAGATTCCTCAATTAGTTATTTAGCTATCCAGTATTGAGTAAACTTCCGTGGCAAAATTTGCAATATTAGTAAGACTCTTATAAAACTATATAAGAATAAGAATAATAAAATAGTAGGGAGGACAACCGAAAAAATTGATACATTTTTTTTCAAAAAAAAATACATAATAGACATTTGTTTTGGGTTCGAAAGAATTAGGGCGTTATGCGGAAGCTTATAATCGCAAATCATGATGGTGCTAAATTAAATGACAAAAAATACTATAAAAAAACCTTTATAAAATCGATTCAGTCAATTGACCTACATATGATAATACTAATATGAAAGAAAAATATATTAAAACTGCAGAGAGAATAAATCTCCCCATAAACAAAACTCTTTAATGACTAATGATATTATCTTCTGGTATGAGAAGAAGGGTCTTCAATTTATAGAGTTCCAAACTTTTCCTTTAATAACCCAATTATGGAAGAAAAAATATATTTTTCCTTTCAGTAACAGTAAGACATTTATGATAATACTTTAACTTTTCTTCAAAGAAAAAATAGAACTTTAATAAAGTAAGAAAATCATGGCAAAACTCTAACAAATCTCCCCTTTCGGCTTGAGTTTTCATACAAAATAATCTTAATCCTCTTTTTTCACACAATCTTCACGTATCACTATTGTTTACCATGATTTAAAAATTAATATGGGTTAAAAATTGAAGCTATGTACGTTAAAGTAAGCACGAGTTGATAATATTGGAGTCATGTGTTATTTGTTATGAATGGAGTTGAAAGTGGAACTCATGTGTTAAAAGTAATATGCGTGAGTTGAAAAGTGAAATCCAAATCTTAAAAGTTAGCCGAAGTTGAAAGTTCGTGCTCATGCATAAAAGTAAGTATGAGTTGAAAATTGATTTTTATTTTTAAAGATGAAGCAACATTGTTGAAAATATGGTTTAAATTTCTTCTCCATGTGTAGTTGGACAAAACTCTTTATTATCATCAAATTTATTACAAATTGCTTTGAAACCGCCTTGAACATGTGTTCAACTTCATTCCATTGGATCATTGAGCCATGTGCTCTAATATCATTTGTTGAGTTCGAAAAAACCAGAATATCATGCGAAAGCTTACAATTGCAAATCATGATGTCAATAAATCAAACAACACATAAAACTATACTATAATAAACATAATATTATTATATGATTTGACCAATTGGCATACATATTTAAAAACTAGTGAAAAACATAAAAATTATAGAGAGAAATTCTTTCAATAAACAAAATTCTTAAATGTCTAAATTGTGGATGATATTATGTCCTGGTATGAGAAGAGTGACTCTTCAATTTGTAGAGTTCCAAACTTTTTTCTCGAAGGAAGGAATAATCCAAATATAAAAGAAAATTATATTTTTTCTCTCAGGAATAGTTAAAGCATTTATGGACTATAGTAATACTTTGATTTCATTCAAAAGAAAAATAGGACTCAAATCAAGTAAGAAAATTTAGACAAAACCCTAGCAATTCACTATAATACAAATATGTTTACAACACTCTCCTTAAATGTCTATTTGATAGATTATGTATCTCATTAAAATCTTATTTGAAAAAACAATAGTGAATTTTTTTAATAAAAGAAATAAACATATCTAACAATACACATTTTGAAATTAATTATCTAGTATATGAGATTATAAAAACTATATCTAATCTTGAACAACCTCTGTTGTAAAACTAGCAGAATGCAAATTCAAATTTGCATCACAACTATTACCAATTTTAGAGCAATAATGGCACCCATAAAATTCGAAAAGAAATTATACTACATGTCATGTTTGTATCATATAATTGTGGTGGGCTCTTAATTTTTCTTAATTATTCTCAATTTTCTAGTAAAATTGGACTAATCTCCATTCTCAAGAGGTTGCACTTATAGTTTAGTATTACTTGTGGTTATTTTTCTTTCACTGGGTGTTCGGAGCCCGCATTAGAGTTAGCTGCGACTAAATTTGGATCGCGCACTACAAGGCCTTTCTAGGGATTGGCGCTCCCAAACAAGAATTTTTTATATTCAGAACTCGAATCTGAGACCTTTGATTAAGGATTGAACAATCTCATCACTGCACCACAATCCATGTACATAATAATCCACGTTTTGAAATAAATTTTTATTTATTTTAGGTGGATATCATATTATACAGAATATCTTCACAATAGTTACATACAATTTTATGGAACATGTAAGGCAGGATTCTTGTAACGTGTATGGTTACTGAAAAAAACCAACATTTTGATTAATTGTAAAAATTATGAAATGAGGTTAAAGATAAATGAGTTAAGGTTGATCACGTTCATTTTCTTTTGGTCAAACCTCCAAAGGAGAAAGCACCTACAAGAATATAAATTGCTCAAAGGAATAGATAAGTACAAGAAAGGGGAAGAAAAAGGGCCTTCTCCTATTGAAGCTCTACAAAAAAGAAGATAAACGGGTTGTCAAGAAAATTCTTGACTCTTCTTACCAGATTAGTCTTTTAAAGGCCAAAAAGTCAATTCTTCGCTCAAGGGTGAAATGACTATACGTTAGCTCTAAAAATGCTATTTTGTAGCATTTTCCTGAGCTCTAATTTTTGGCTCAAGACTGATTGGGGATAGATTAACGCTAAGCTCGAGACTGACTATTGATCTGTCCAAGTCTCAGTATAAGATAGATACAACAATAAAGTGGTTCATTTTCGGGGAGGAGTCCTAAAACTTTAATTTGATTCTTTAGTAACCCCATATATCAATTTCATGATATGATCAACCAATTGAAATTTTTAGACAACTCCTCACTAGACAATGTAAAGCGGAAAAATTGACGCATATGTCTTTAGCTTAATGGGTTAGTCATTTTAAAATATGTAAGAAGCAAAAGATCTAATTGTTTTGAAGAATGTCAAAGTGGCAAGTTGCATAGAACAGGTCGTATCAACATGTACCAGCTAATTCAAATCTAACTGGGAGAAGGTTTTGGAAATAAAGTAGTGGATTATAATGTGATAGGAGGAGTCCTATATAAAGAAGGAATTCTACGCGTGAGCTTCTAAGTTTCGTGAGGAAAAAGGAAGCAGAGCACAAATAGGATTTCTAGTCGAGCAGGGAAACTAAAGTCGAGTTCGAGTCAAACAAAGCTTTGAGGCGGTGAAGACAAGTTCGAGTTGAGCAAGACTTTGGGGAGTTTCTGATCTATAAATAGGACATTATTTTCATCAGAAAAAGTTGCGCACTTACATTCAGAGAAAATCAAAACACGATCAAGAGTTTTGTAAGAGTTTTGATATTTACTTGGGGAGTGCTGCGAGTTGAGAGAAAAGGTTGTAAGATTGTAGTCAAGAGTTTTTTATTATAATCTAGTTGTGTGAGTAGGTTTTCGTTCAACAAGTATGAAGAACTTGAAGAACGATAGAAGACTTAAACCTGTGTTTTTTTTTAATCTTGGGTAGTTAGGAATTATAGTTTATAATTCCTTAGGTTACATAGTTTTGTAATCGTTGTGTTATTTGAAGGTGTTATAAATAATACAAGTGTTGAATGAATCAGTTTACGAAATTATTTACTGTTAACTTCAAATAGGGAGGAACAAGTAGTAAGTACGCGTTTCTTTATAGAATTAAGGAGGTAAGAATTCCAACAAGTGGTATTAGAGCATGTTATCTTAATCAAGAGTCTAATAACTCAAGATAAAGATCATTATGAGTTCTGCACTTGTCTCGGACTCGATCAATGGCAACATATCAATAGATCACCATTATTCAATGGTCAATACTACTCATGTTGGAAAACAAGGATGGACTATGAACAATGTGTTAGAATTACTGATGGGCCATTAATCCCTACTGTTAAGGATAGTGAAGGAAAAGATGTTCCAAAACCTAAGGATAAATACGGAGAAGCTGACTACAAGATGCTGAGAAAAAATGCAAAGGCTAAATGCATTCTTGTATGTGGACTAGGACCTGATGAGTTTAATCGCATTTCAAGTTGTACCTCCGCTAAACAAATATGGGATACTCTACAGAATGTTCATGAAGGTACAACTCAAGTTCGAAAATTTAGAATTGCGAGGCTATGCACTGAATACAAAGCCTTCAAGATGAAATTCGGAGAATCACTTCAAGACATGATTACCAGATTTACTAATGTAGTAAACGAGTTAATCTCCCTGGAAAAAGTATATACCACATAGGAACATGTAGACAAAGTGCTTAGGACCTTGCCTAGATTATGGGAAATAAAAGTCACTGCAATCAGAGAAGCCAAGGATTAACCAATATGACTTTGGATGAACTGGTAGGTAATCTCAAAACATATGAGATGAACATCGATAAAAGAAGTGAGGTAGCAAAGAAAAAAATCTTGGATTCAAAGCAACTGAAAATGATGAATCAGATATAGATGATGAAGACCTAGCACTGATCAGTAGAAACTTCAAAAAACTCTTCAAAAGGGGAACAAATTCTGAAAAAATGGCACCATCCACCAAAGAGAAGAGTACAGAGAAACCACAAAGTGCAGGATGCTTCAAGTGTGGAAAAATCGATCATCAAATTAAGGATTATCCTATATGGAAAGTAGAATGGAAAAAGGAAAGGGCTGAAAAGGAGAAGAAGGAATTTTTAAACAAAAGAAAAAACAAAGAGAAGGAGCAAGCTATGTATGCAGCCTAGGGAACAGGTTCAGATATGTATGAAGAAGATGTTGATGACATTGCTCTGATGGCCCTTGAGTATCAGAACCTGAACCTGACTCAGACTCTAAAGAAAAAAGGGTAAACCTTCTTGATCTCAAAGATAAGCTAGTAAAATTCTCTAAGAAAAAATTATATTTTCTAATGCTCACATCTATTGAGACAACCCAGGAACTAGTTAAAACCAAGAATCAGATATTTGCTTTCCTAACTAGTTTAAAATTTGAGTATATAGATCTTGAAAAACTCAATGCTGAACTAAAAGAGAAAAATAAGCTTTTATCACAGAAAGTTCAACAATTAGAGTCTTGTAACATGTCCAATAAAACTGAAATTCTAGAACTTAAAGAAACAGGAAAGGACAAAATTTGTGATAGGTCAAAAGATGAACTTGAAATTAAAAAGCTCAAAAATGAATTGTGTCCTGAAAAGGAAAAGTCAACAAAAATGAGACTTGAACTAACTAGGACTAAAAATGAGCTTGAACAAGCAAATAAATGGACTAAGTCATCTATGATTGTATCACATCTGGGCAATAATCACCAAAATCAAAAAACTGGAATAGGCTTTAAACAACCTAGAATTGATAATCCCTTGTTATGCATCATCTGTGGTAACTCAGGACACTCTAAGATAAATTGCCCAAAATACAGAGCCACTATAAAAACAAAAGTCACTTATAAGACACCTCAAAGGAACATGTATACTCAGAAGAGATCTAATTTACCTAACTGGATACATAGAGATTTTATTCATCCTTTTGATTCTAGTAAAGGACCCAAGTTATTCTAGGTGCCTAAAACTAACCTGTGAAATTTTTCAGGAAAAAGTGAGAGAAAGAAAGCAACATTGGTACATGGATAGTGCTTGCTCGAGACACATGACTGGAGATACATCACAATTTCTCTCACTCAAAGAAGGAAGAGGTGGAATGGTAGCTTTTGGTGGAGGAAAAAAGGGACAGATTAAAGGCATCGAAAAGATAGGCAGATCAGATGAACACTCAATTGACAAAGTATCTGATGTAGAAGGTTTGAAACACAACTTGCTAAGTATATCTCAACTATGTGATAAAGGAAACGAGGTAATCTTCTCATCAATTGATGTTAAAGTTATTAATCTCAAAACAAAGAAGGTTGTTCTAACAGGAAATAGAGATAAACACGTATATACAGTAGATACATCCAAGATATCCGATGAAAACTTAGTCTGCTTGAGTGTGATTGACAAGGATCATTTTCTATGGCATAAACGTCTAGGTCATGATAGTCATGTACAACTAAATAAACTCATCTCTAATGAACTAGTTATAGGGCTTCCTAAAACAAAATTCAAAGAGG
This sequence comes from Solanum piurae, assembly GCA_029582685.1. Taxonomy (NCBI): domain Eukaryota; kingdom Viridiplantae; phylum Streptophyta; class Magnoliopsida; order Solanales; family Solanaceae; genus Solanum; species Solanum piurae. The sequence goes on along the minus strand of JAJOOO010004712.1, from coordinate 3,074 downwards.
CAAGAGTTTGTGAAGCATGCACTCTGGGAAAGCAAGTGAAATCATCTTTTAAACCAAAACAGGTTATAAGTTCAACTAGATCTCTTGAACTAATACATATGGATTTATGTGGTCCCATGAGAGTCAAAAGCAGGGGAGGGAAAAGATATATGTTTGTTCTGGTTGATGATTATTCCAGGTATACCTGGACACTATTTCTAACCTCTAAAGATGATGCATTTGAAGCTTTTTGCTCCCTTACAAGAAAACTTCAAAATAAATTTGATAAACAATTGACATCAATCAGGTCTGATCATGGTACTGAATTTGATAATTCAAAATTTGCTTAGTACTGTTACTCTCATGGAGTTGATCATAATTTCTCTGCTCTTAGAACCCCATAACAGAATGGTGTAGTTGAAACAAAAAATAGAAGCCTCCAGGAAATGGCTAGAACAATGATGATTGCTAGTAAAGTCACAAACCAATTATGGGTTGAAGCCATAAATGATGCATGCTACACCATAAATAGATATATGTCACGACCCTTGCTAGATAAAACCCCTTATGAGCTATTAAAAGGCAGAAAATCCAACACCTCGCATCTAAGAATATTTGGGTGTAAATGTTTCATTCATAATAATGGAAAAAACCTGTTAGGAAAATTTGATGCACGAAGCGATGAGGGAATTTTTCTAGGATATTCTACACATAGCAAATCATAAAGGGTACTGAACAAACGAACAATGTGTGTGAAAGAGAGTATACATGTTGTATTTCATGGGTACAATATTATGTCTAACCAGAACTTGCAGGAAGATGAGGAAATCTCAGAGGCATCCACTGATAATGCAAAGGAACAGGACAAAGAAACAAGTCTCCTCTATGAAAATGATGAAATCAACATCTATACTCTTAACAATCAGGAAGAGAACTTAGAAAGGGTGCCTGAAGAAGAACAAACAGAGCCAACTAATGGTCAAGATACAGAAACTCCCAAAATGGGTCCTAAAAGACTACAAATATCAAGGATTACATCCTTTGGACAATATACTCACTGATCTCACTTCTGGAATAACCACCAGATCAGGTATGAAAAATCATTGTGCCTTCAATGCATTCTTGTCCATGATAGAACCAAAGAAGATCAGTGAAACCCTTCAAGATGCAGACTGGATAATAGCCATGGAAGAGGAACTGAACCAATTTTAAAGGAGTAAAGTTTGGAATCTTGTACCTAAGCCGTCAAACATAACCATAATTGGTACAAAGTGGGTATTTAGGAACAAGTTAGATGAACATGGTACAATAACTAGAAGCAAAGTCAGGTTATTAGTTCAAGGGTACAATCAAGAAGAATGGATAGATTATGATGAGACGTTCGCACCAATGGCAAGATTGGAAGTAATCAGGTTACTCATAACATTTGCAGCACACATGGAATTCACATTGTATCAAATGAACGTAAAAAGTGCATTCCTCAATGGATTACTAAAAGAAGAAGTGTTCGTTAAACAACCCCCTGGCTTTGAGAAGATTGACTATCCTGACCATGTTTATAAGCTTGAAAAGGCTCTTTATGGGTTGAAACAAGCTCCAAGGGCATGGTATGATAGATTATCAAAATTCCTCCTAAGCCATGGATATTCAAGAGGTAACATTGACAATACACTTTTTCTCATAAACAAAGGAAAGGATCTACTGATTGTATAAGTGTACGTTGATGACATCATATTTGGAGCAACAAACAAGGCACTCAAAAACGAATTTGCCAACCTCATGAGCAATGAGTTTGAGATGAGCATGATTGGAGAGTTAAACTACTTTTTAGGGCTTCAGGTAAAGCAAACACCTAAAGGTACATTAATTCACCAATTGAAATATGTCAAGGAACTGCTTAAAAGATTCAAAATGGAAGATACAAAACAAATAGACACCCCATTAGCCACATCCACTAAGTTAGATCTCGAAGGAACAAGTTCTGCCGTGGAGAAAAAATTGTATAGAGGTATGATTGGTTCACTTTTGTATCTTACTGCTAGCAGACCTGATAATGTGTTCAGTGTGAGCTTGTGTGCTCGATTTCAAACCAACCCCAAGGAATCTCATCTCCAAGCTATTAAAAGAATTCTCAAATACTTGAAAGGAACCACTGATTTAGGACTATGGTATCCAAAAGGGAGTAATTTCGAATTAATAGGATATGCTGATGCGGATTATGCTGGTTATCTAGCAGACATAAAAAGTACCACATGTATGGCTCACTTCTTAGGATCATGTCTAATTTCTTGGGGATCAAAGAAAGAAAACTCGATTGCACTATCCACCGCAGAAGCTGAATATGTAGTAGTAGCCTCATGTTGTGCTCAACTGTTATGGATTAAGCAACAACTCAGTGATTTTGGTCTTAGTATTGAACGCGTTCCAATTTTTTGTGATAACACAAGTGCAATCAACATTGCAAAAAATCATGTACAACATAAGAGAACAAAACACATTGACATTTGTCATCACTTTATGAGAGACAATGTGGAAAATGGGTAAATCTCCATGAACTCCTGTGCCACTGAACAACAAATTGTGGACATCTTCACTAAGGCATTAGCAAAGGAACACTTTGAAAGGAACATGTTGGAGTTAGGGATGATCAAAATCACCTAACTATCTCTACTTTACTTAAAAGACTATGTCCCTCCATTAAATTATATGTCAAGTCTTAATAATTTTTATACACTGTAACTAAAGAAGCTGCAATTCTCAGGAAATTAGAGACTTGAGAGATTAGAACAACAGAGATCATCATTCTACAACTAAAGGTATGTGCACTACACCTTCTAAAGAGGATTAAAATACAGTGACATGTATCCCTACCAGTTCCCCTCATTAAATAACTCTGTCAGCTACATCAAAAATCCTATCAATCTTTCCAAACTATCAAATCAATCATTTCTCTCTATCTTCTACAAAAACCCTTTCACTTCCCAATGCCCTCTCTTTAGATTACTTCGCTTCTTCCTCACTCAAACCCTCATTCTGCATTACTTCTCTACCAAGAACTTCACAAACCATTCACAAATCATGACTTCACCATCTGA